>PVLD010012402.1:0-60591 GCA_004027595.1 Dinomys branickii | reverse complement strand
TGATATTAATGAACAGTTTTCCTGCCCGCTCAGCAGGAGCGGCCAACTGCTGAGGGGAACGAAGTACGGCACACTCATTCCTGCTTATCTGCTCTTGCACTGGAAGGTGGACCGGGGACCCTTGTCTGAGCTGTAGTCTCCCCGCCCAGAGTTATCTGGTCTTGTGTGCGATTCGCATGCTATTCGCTGCCGTTGAAATATGGAACCATAGCATCAATAACTGGAAACCGAAGTAGTCTAGACAGGGGCACGCTTCTGAGGCAGCACGGGGCGCTAGAATCAGACTCTCTCCTCCCGCCGAAAGAGCCCGAGAAGCGGCATCTCGGAGGCAAGCATCTCACAAATGTGCATTTTGTGCTCGTGCTGTGAGTTCTCAACATGGAATCAGGGTAAAGGTCAAGGCACCTGAGAAGGACAGGTGGGGAGAACAGTCCCTGGGCCCGAAGCCTATTTTCCTCCTGAGTAAGTTTTCTTCCTGCGACTTTATCCAGTACGTTGAGGAAGGGTTTTCATGCTTTATGTAAAACGTTGAGAGGAAAATGAAAAACATGAAAGCTCAAATTTAAAAGAATCTTGAAGTCAAAGGAAGATTTCTCCTTTTGAATAAAGTTTCTTTCATATTATAAACACATTATTTCAAGGATTGGGAATTAGAAACAGTTAACCCCACTCACCAATGAGACTGTCTTTATACCTATATGAAATTTCAAATGTACAGGTCAAGTAGATTCGTTGTTTTAAACACATATGTGACTGCTGCTACCTGCCACCACATTGACGTGAGAATTCAAGAGACGGCAAAATAAAGATGTGTGCCCTGTTCTCAGGGTCTGTATATTTATTCTAGTTGCGGATCACAGATAACGGAATATGAGTAAACGAGTAAAATGCGTGGTCCTCGGAAGCAGGAAAAAGGGAGGGAGACGGCGGGCCTTTGGGGACGGTGGGTCGCACTGGTGCAGTGGTGAGGAGAAGGCCTCGGTGAGAGGGGCCATCTGAGGGGAGATTTCAGAGATGAGGTGGGGAGCCCGTGTGTCTCCAGGTCACCGCTGCCAGCGACGGCCCCAGCGGTCAGTGAGAGCAAACCTGGATGCACTGTTAAAACATAAAATAGCAGGAAGTTCAGAGTGGCCAAACTAGAGTGAGCAGGGATAGGAATGAACGAGGTCAAAAGCTTAAGAAGCAGTATGAGTCAAAAACTGACACCTCCATCTGGCTGGAGTGGAAAACGAAGTGTTCAGGCAACATTTCTTTTATTTTTTTTTTGTATCAGGAATTGAACTCAGGACCTTGCCCTTATCAGGCAGTGTGGTGCCACCGAGCAGCATCCATGGCACAGCAACATTTTTTGAGCACAGAGTATGGGGCGATGAGAGGAAGATACTAGGAGGCGCTTGCACAATCCAGATAAGAGATAAAGCACTGGGGATATAGCTCTGTGGCACAAGTGCCTGCCTGGTAAGCACAAGGTCCGAGTTCAATCCCTGTTACCACAAAAAACACAAAAACAGATAAGAGATAAAGATGTCCTGCACAGGTTGGTAGTAGGGAAAGGGCCAGATTCTATACCACCTTTTTTTTTTAGTACTAGGAATCAAACTCAGGACCTTTTGCCTGCCAGGCAGTCACTTGTGCCATTGAGCTATATCCTGGCCCTGGCACCATATTTTAAAAACATTTTGGAGGTGTAAAGGTACTTTCTCATGCATGTGATGGGAGGGAGATGATTTTTTGTTTGTTTTTGATTTCTTGTTTTTTTAAGGCAAGAATCACTCCAGAATGTTTACCTTACACTAAGGGAAGGTGAGACTTCCCACTCAGTAAGAGGAAGACTATGAGGGAAAAAGTTGAGAAAGGGGTAGGAGTTGTTCGGGAAACACTGAGGTTGAGATTCCTGTTAGAAATCCAAGGCTGGGGATGTAGCTCAGTGGCAGAAGTGCCTGCCTAACAAACACAAGGCCTGGAGTTCAATTCCCAGTACCAAAAAAAAAAAAAATTCAAATGGGTAAGCCAGGGTGTGAAGGTGTCTAGGGGCACCAAGAGTGAGAAAAGAGAAGAGGTCTGACAACTGGTCCTGGGAGACCTCAGGTCCTAAATGGTCAGAGGGACGAGGGACAGTCAGGGAGGGAGGGATGTGTTCTGGACAGCAGGTGTTAGGCGGGTATGGCTGCAGTAATGTCTTATATCTTTGCTTTATATCTCAGTAGGTTATGGTCATTTATTTGTTTTCTTTTTTTAATTTTAAAGAGAATAATTTAGAAAAGTAGAAAAATAAGAACATACACAAAAACAAATAAAAAACAATAAAAATAATACAGGGTTTTGGAACAAAATGGTAGGAATTAACAGTGGCCATTATATTACACATTGTTATTTTCAACTAAGTTGCTTAGATTGCCAAATATAAGAATGCAAGACTGATAAAATCATTAAAGAGGATAGAAAATGAAAACAAAAACCCCCATTAGAAATGATACAGAGTTTCACAAGACAAGATGGTAGGAATTCACCAATGGTTGTTCTATTGCATATTGTTGTCTTCAAATTAGTTGTTCAGATTACCAGATATAAACATGCAAAATTAATCGAAAAGAAAAAAAATTAGGCATTAACTATTCCTTTCAATACATCATTAGACTTCAGCAGTACAGTTATCCCAGCTATTCTATATACATATATATGTATATATTTTCCTTTCCTTCTTTTTCTCTTTTTCCTCCCAGTTGTTCCTTCCTTTGAGCAATTTCTTTCCCTTCCATAATATTTATTGTACATTTTGGATTCCACTTACTCTTTCATGTTCTTACACTAGGGAGACAACATGTTGTCTACACATGTGGGTCCAATTTATTTCAGTTATGAGTATGGTCTCTATTTGCATCCATTTACCTATAAAAGCCTCAAGTTTATCTTTTTTATGGCTGAGTGATACTCCACTGCATAAAAATACCCTATCTTTTCTATCCATTCCTCAGTTGATGATCATTTGGGTTGTTTCCAAGTTTTAGCTATGACAAATTGTGCTGCTGTAGACATGGGTGCACATGTATCACTGTGGTATAATGTTTTTAATTCTTCTGGGAAAATACCCCAAAGGGGAATAGCTCTGCCAGTCTGCTTCTTTTGATTGGTGAACTGAGACCATTTATATTGATGGTTATAACTGATATGTATTGGCTTATCTTTGTCATGTTATTTTCCTGCTGTTGGTTCCTCCTTTTTGCCTCTAATTGCTTGCTCTGATTGGTGGTTTCTTTTTGTTGTTTTTGGAGTTGTGGTCTTTTTTCTCTCTTTCTAGAATGTCTTTTACTTCTCTTTGTAGAAGTATTTTATTTCTCCATTAATTTGGAAGGATAGCTTTTTAGGGTACATCAATCTGGGTTGGAAATGGTTTTCTTTCAGGGCATGAAATATTTCACTCCAAGCTCTTCTTGACTTGATGGTTTGTGCTGAGAAATCTGCTATGATTCTGATGGGCTTTCCTTTACAGGTGATCTGTTTCTTTTCTCTAGCAACTTTTAATATAATTCTGTTCTTTTGCTGAATTTTTTGGATCTTGATCACTATATGTCTGGGTGTAGACTTATGTTGGTTATTGCTAATTGGAGTTCTAGATGCCTCACTTAACCATATATCTGATTTTTTTTCCAAGCTTGGGAAATTTTCTGCTATTACTTCTGCGAAGTTTTTTTGTCATTCGTGTTGACTCCTGTCTCATTGACACCTATTAATCTTACATTGTTTTTCTTTGTGTCATCCTGTAGCTGTTGAGATATTTCCTGGTTCCTTGTTATTTTTAAGAGATCCTTTCTCTCACAATCATTAGCTACAAGGCTGTCTGCAAAGTCTGAAAGTCTATCTTCAGCTTTATTCAAGTGGTTTTGCCAGCTTTCAATGGAATTTTTACTTTCCTGGATATCTGTTTGACTGTTTCATGCATTCTAATTATTATATATATAGTTTTCTTTTTTTTTTAGTCTTTTTGAGACAGGGTCTTGCTATGCAGTTCTGGTTGGCCTTGAGCTTACTTTGTACAAGCCCAGGCTGGTCTCAAACTTCCAACAATCCTCCTGCCTCAGCTTCCGAAGTCCTGGGATTATAGGTGTGCACCACCACATCTGGCCCATTCTGTTTGTTTGTTTCCTACATTGTTAATTCAAGGGTTCCACCATTTTTCTATGCTCCTCTACTTCTTTTCTTTTCTTCATCTTTTTGAGACAGGGTCTCGCTATGCAGTTCAGGTTGGCCTTGAGCTCACTTTGTAGCCCAGGCTGATCTCAAACTCAAAACAAGCCTCCTGCCTACAAAGTCCTGGGATTACCAGGGTGTGCCACCATGGCCGGTGCTCTTCTATTTTCTCATCAATGTCTTCTTTAGATGTGCTGAACAATTCTTTCATTATTGTTGTCATTTTTTTTTTTTTACCTGAGAGATTGTTTCTGATCTGATGTCTTCTATGGTATGATGGAGTTGTTTTAGTTGCTATCATTTCAGGAATTCCAGGTCTGTGACTTCCAAACTCTTCTGTGTCACTGTCTCCTGGACTTGTTCTGGGTAGGGTGGAGGTCTGAGATTGCATTTTGTTCCTCTTTTTGTCATTTTCAAAGATCTGGACGTTCCTTGGAGCTCAGCCTCACTCCTAGGATGGTGTGGGAGTGGCATGGCTAGGACCCAAAAGTCCTTGGTGCTCAGCATGGCTCCATGATGGTTTGTGTGGGCAGGGTACATTTGCTAATGTTCCTGAAGCTTTCTGGGGTTGTTGGCTCCCAGGACAGTGGTGGAATGGTGGGTGCACAGTCACTAGGGCTTCCAAAGCTGTCCAGGGCCCATCTTGGCTCGCATATGGGGTTCCCAAAGCTGTACAGGGTTCAGCCTTGCTTCCATGAGGGTGTGGGTGTGGGCAGGTTGTGATCACCTAGGTTCCTGAAGCTATCAGCAGTTCAGCCCAGCTTCCAGGAGAGTGCGAGTGTGGGCAGGTTGTGGTCACCAAAGCTGGGGGAGCTGTTTGGGATTCAGCCTGGTTCTCACACTGTTGGGATAAGGATGAGTGCACAGTCACCCAGGCTGTTGGAGTTGAGTTTCAGCTTGGCTCCAAGAAGGGTTGGGGAGAGGCAGGGAGTGGCCAATGAGGCTCCTGAAGCTGTCTAGGGCTCCACCTGGTTCACATGCTGGTGTTGGAGGGGTGGGGGCAGGTCACTGAGGTTCCTGAAGTTATCTGGGGTGCAGCCCCACTTTAGCAAGGTTGTGGTGGAGGAAGGGTTCAGGTCGAGGTCAAGGCTCCAGACTGGCTGGAAACTAGCCCAGTCTCCACTCTCATTGGGAAGGGGTGAGTGCATAGTCACCTCAGCTGCTGGAGTTGTCCAGAGTTCTTCTGGGCTCCTATGAGGTTGTGGTGGTGTGGGGGAGGTCATATTTTTGTTTTCAGGCCCGTAGGTGTGTAGGTTGATTTTGTTGTAGGCAGCTGAGTTAGATAGAAATACTATATGCAGTCAAGATAGGGCCAGGCCCTTGAAGGAGCAAGGATGGAAAATACCTTGCAAATGGAGAGGTGGTACTTGCTGTGGTCCAGATCTCAAAACAAAAGATTAAACAAACACACCTATATACCTCCTTAGGGATGGACCTCAGGGATTGACATTCTAAATAGGTAGCAATCACTATGAAGAGTCATGGACCCAATCCCCTATAGGAAAAACCCCTGTTCTGTGTTCATGCCCACTTGCTTCCCCATTTGATCCCCGTTTAATCAACTTTACCTAAACAATTATTGGCTAATCATAGTTTTGTCCCACCTCATGCCCACCTTGTGATTTTCCATTTTTCCCCTACCGTGCACCCACTTCATCTCGTGATTTTGCTCTATAAATCCCTAGGAAAGACAAGGTCCCTGGTAACCCACTCGTGTCCTGTGTCCCTCTCTCAGACAGAAGCTTTCTTTCAATGAATAAAGATTATATTGTGCCCTTTACCTTTGCTCCTAAAATTCATTCTGCAATTTTAGAGAGCAGGAACTCATCTCAGATACCATTCAGGTTGGGAGTTTTTCTCGCCTATATCAGCTTTATTCAGCTGTCCTACGCTGTGCTCAACTGAGTAGCTCTGCTGTATGTCGTAGTTTGGTGTTGGCTCTTCAAAGTGTGTTTATCTGGGAGCTCAGCCAATTTGGAGATTTTATGATCACTGAGCTGAAAAAGCCAATCCAAAGCCTGTGAGCAGACTGAAGGCGTCACACCAGGTTGGCAAATATTCCATCCGCTCACATATGTCACATAGCCACATCCAATGTCAAGGTAGTAGGGAAACATTCATCCTGTAGGGAGGAAAATGAATATGTACTGAACAGTACTTCAGACTCTTTATCACAGCAAGGGGAAAAAGTGTTTCCAGGTATAGGAGGTGGTTAGTAGCAACTCCTTCAAAACCTGAGAATTAGAAAGTGATCACTAAGCTGGGCATGGTGGTACACACCTATAATCTCAGCACTTAGGAGGCTGAGGCAGGAGGATCATTGTGAATTTGAGGTCAGCCTAGGCTACATAAGTGAGTTCCATGCCAGCCCGAACTGCAGTGAGACCCTGTCGCAAACAAACGAAAAAAAAGAAAGTGACCACTGATTTAACTGGAACTCATTGGTTGCTCTTGGGTTTTGCTTTGAGCACTTTTACAGAAATGAAAGGGGTGAAAGAGCAATTGAAGAAATGAAGCTTAGACAAAATTTTCAGGAATTTTTGTGGTAAAAAGGAGCAAAGAAATGAGGTAATGCCAAAAAGAGGAGATCCAGAGAGGTTTTTTTAAAATGACATTTTTGGAAAATGTAGTAGAGAAAGAAAAGCTGATGGTGCTGGAAGAAAGACAGCTGTTTTAGCCATGCCTTGAATAGGTAACAGGGGCTGGATTTAGTGCACAGGGGGAGAATGTGGCTTCAATCTGAATGTGCACATTCACTTACAGGTCAAAGGAGAGAGGAGCCTTATGAGCACAGGTGGGGATAATTGGGAGTTTTTGTTAATATGGTATCTTCAGTGCGGTTCCTGGAAACTGACTTGAGACAAAAACGTTGGTGCAAGTGATCTTCTGAGTTCCACAAAAGCTCCAAGGGAATCTGGGTAGAACAATGAAATTGTCTACTCAAATATTAATATTAAATATTAACATTTAAGTTATAGTATGTAAATGATATAATTTAAATATTAAATAATTTCACTTATTTTTTAAGACATGTGACAGCTAAAGCTCCAACCTGCCCTAATCTGTGTTACTCCCTCAAAGGTATCCTGAAGCAGCTGTCATTTCCATGCCTATTGTTACATTCGTTACATACATATCAATCTGAATTTATACTCTAATTTCACACATGCACCTTTATGTAACTAATATTACATTTAATGTATTCATATGTAACTTTATTCAATTTCTAAAATTTATTATGTTGCATATAGTTCTTTTTCATTCATTTAATTATATAGCATTTTATTTTATAACTAAACCATTTATCCTGTTGTCCATATGAATAAAATGGGACTATTCCCAAATGTTTTTTCAGAGACAATAAATACAGAAATAAATATTTTCTTTCATCCATGTAGACAACAATTGCTAGGGTTTCTACTTAGAAATGAAATTGCCAGTCATTGTTTTTGAGGGCATGTGTCACTGTCTGCCTGCTCTGTACCTGAACACTCGCTCTACATTTGAAGCCATTCTCGTGTGTAAGACAGTGAGTGACCCCACTCACCTACCATGGAAGAAGCTGAATTTGCACGACACCTCCTTTGCCAGCCCTTTGGGCCACTAGAGAACACAGTCATGACTGACACTTGGCCCGCAGGTACCACCCTCACTGTCCCCACACAGGATCCTGAAGTTGAACCTAGCGACACATAGGAGCTGCGTCTGCCAGTGAGGGAGGTGGCTCCTACCCTGGTTCAGTGGCATAAAGTTAGCTCTGGTTTAGTCAACAGAGACTCTTCGCTCCCATTTTTACAGGGCTGCTGCCCAGCCTTTGTGAAGATTCTGGAATCTTCTTCATACTTGTTAAGGGTCATTTTTAGTCTGAAAGAGCCAGAGTTAGTTTCTATGGCTTGTGGTTGAGGACTTTGACTTAGCTCAGTCTGCTGTAATAAAAATACCACATAGGGTGGCTTAAAAAACAGACATTTTTTCTTACACTTCTGGAGGCTGGAAGTCCCAGGTCAGGGGGCCTGCAAGGCTGGGGTCCTTCTTTCAGTGTATGTTCAGTGCCTCTTTCTTCCCCTTCTTATGTGTGTATATGTCAGAGTGGGGGGTGTCCCTCATACTTGGGACAGGGATTTATACATGAATTTGGGCAGGTCATTAATGTTCAGTCCATAGCACTATCTTACTTTCCTAAAGAATTATAGTTTAAAGCCAGGCGTGGTGGCGCACAGTTGTACTTGGGAGGCTGAGGCAGGAGGATCGCTGCAAGTTTGAGGGCAGCCTGGGCTACAAAGTGAGCTCAAGGCCAGCCTGAAGTGCACAGCAAGACCATGTCTCAAAAAGGCAAAAAAAAAGAATTCTAATTTACATTACCACTGTAATATATATATATATATATATATGATAATTATTTTTCTAAATCCTTGCCAACATTTAGTTTTCAGACTATATGTATGCACATACACACATCCATATTTTTCATTTTGTTGTTTTGTTTGTTATTATTATACACAAGGGTGCCTGAAAAAATGGGCCTTTCTTTGCTCCTTATTACCACAAAATGTTTAAATAGAAACAAACTTATTACGTTAAAAGACTTTGCCATCATGATAGGGTTAAGTTTTTAAAGCAAGAGAGAGTATTTTGAGGGGAATTAATAGCAATGTGTCTTTCACTGTAGTAATATTTTTTTTTGGTACCAGGAATCAAACTCACGGCCTCGCACTTGCCAGCCAGGTGCTATGCCACTGAGCTCTATCTCTGGCCCCCGTAATAAATGTTTTTGATGGAAACATTCACCATATTTTTTGATCACCTCTTGCTGATCAACTATTTACTGAAGCTTCTGTCAAATAAAAACATTACGCTGTGTCTTCACCCACTTCACCCTGGATCTGGCACTGTGAGACCTCTTAGGCACTGAGGTGTCATGTCTGAATTCATTTTTACCGCTGTTTGCTTATTTTCACTTTCTTTTCCTACTGATTTATGCTTTCATATGGGTTACATGACACAAGGTCTGCTTTAGGATTTCATACAAATATTTTTTTTGTTTTGATGGTACTGGGGATCGAACTCAGGACCCTGCGCTTGCTAGGCAGGCGCTTATTCCACTGAGCTATATCCCCAGCCCTTTTCATACAAATATTAACCTCATTTTAAAACTTCAGGGAAAAATATCACCTGAATTCAGGGTTAATTTAATTTTTAAGAATAGAATGAATAGTTACAAAACCCTCCACACAAACAGTGCTGCTTAAAAAGTTTCATCCTTAGAAAAACAAAGGTCTGAAAGGCTGATGGTCATCCTTCCTGGTCATCCTTCCTCGTCGCTGCTGCTCCAGGCATCTTCAAAGGCTAGATTGAACCGGGACTTGGTTTTAGTCTGGAAAAAAGGAAAACAGGAAAAGGAAGATCTTATTTTTCTACTTTACAGCTTTAGGCTCATAATAGAGTAATGAAATATGCTACATGAATAACAATTAGATTATAAGAAATACCCCCAATACATATACAAGATAATGTAACTTCATTTGAAGTCGCTGTACCACACTTTATCCAAATAACTTGTGTTTGCTTCGAAGTATTCCGCTCACAAATGCATACATGTGATGCTGCTGTGGCTCAGGTTGCTGCTGTAATTTTCTGGAATCAGCTGGAGAAGGTGGAACACAGACATCCAAGGGGCTAAGACTGACTCTAGGTCCACAGTCTCCTGGGCATCTTTAACTGTTTAACTTAACACTGGCAACTTTTCATTGTTGGGTGGACTTAACTTGTATAAATAAACAAATACTGACATGTAAGAAATAGGTGTTCACCAAGCTGAATAATACTATTACTAGTCTAGACAGTATAGGAGATTATTAAAGCATTAACTTTTTGCTTATTTTTATACAGTTAGAAAAGTACTCCAGAAATACATGCAAAACGTATCAGAAATGGTAACAAGGTTATATAGTTAGGCTTTCCTGGGAAGTTTCTGTGAAGGATGACATGCACTGGATAGTGTTTGTTTGTTTGTATATTTATTTTTCTCTGTCTTTTTGAGACAGGGTCTGCTATGCAGTTTCAGGCTGGCCTTGAGCTCACTTTGTAGATGAGGCTGGTCTCAAACTCTCAAGGATTCTCTTGCCTTAGCTTCCCAAGTGCTAGAATTACAGGTGTGTACCACCCTGCCTGGCTGGATAGTGTTTATTGAAAACGAGATTATCACAGTATTCACAACTTCAGAGCCATAACTAATAGAGGTAATCAGCAATTCCTGCATAGCAGTTCAATGAATTATGAATTATCAAATCAATTCACTTGTTTGGGAAACCCGAATGGCTACCTCCTTATTCTCTGCCCAGTACTAAATGTTTAAATATAGTGGCATTATTTAAAAGTATCTGGGCATATAAGTTAAATTTGCTTCCCATTTTGCAGCTTATATATCTGCCAGTTTATTCAGATTCAGATTCCAGTAATGCCTGGGTACCAAAACTATTCGTATATTTTATGTTAAGGGGAACTCTACTTTGTAGCTGAGCATGTTCATTTTCCTTCTGATGAACATGAAGGCTCAATGCAGTGCAAATGCAAACAATGAAAACAGTGCAAAAAGCCAGTGTTTCCGGTAAATTTCCCGACTATCATCTAAGAAACAAAATATTAGTGTAGTCATTCTTTTTTTTTGGAACCAGGAATCAAACTCAGGACCTTGTGCTTGCCAGGCAGGTGCTTTGCCACTGAGCTACATCCCCAGCCCAATGAGGCTGTTCTTTATGGATGTTAAACAGAGTACAGTACTGATCTTAATGTTGGCTGTCTTCATTTAGGTGTACAACCAGATTCCGTATCTGCTCCCAAATGTACAGCTACAAAACTATGATCAAACCCCAGGTAACCACCCATTCATTACTAGTAGTTGTCAACTTATATGTAAGAATAGTGTACTCAAGTCTGTTCACATATTTTTTTCATCTGAATGTATTCAGAATTTCCTGTCATTTTGTGTTGACAAGTTAACTACTAAGGTAGACTATTTAGTGAGAATTTCCTTAACAATGTGTTATGTAAGGTGGTAGTGGCTTTCCTTCCCTACCATCTTTAGAAACTTTTGTCTTAATTATCTAACAAAAATGTCCCTGGGTAGATAAGCCACAGATGAGTCAGGCCTCCTAATTACAAAATGGAAAGCCAACATATAGCTACTAAGCATTTTAGTTTCCTTGGAAGACTCAACAGAGAAATAAAGTATGTTTCACTATAAATTATTTTTGGTAAGGTAAGAAGACAAACACAAATAAATGAAAATTATGTCTTTATATGTAAATTTTGTAATTTGTTGTAGTAAAACAAAGACTTGAATACATTATAGATAAGAATAATTTTGTTATGAAAGCAATCACAAATAAAATATCATGGTTGTGGTTGAAAGCTACAGTAAAAACGTTAGCACACATATTACTGTTGGAGATGCCCTGAGAGTTTAACCACCTCCTACTGCTTTGGTTGTCTCTCCATCTCCTCCTAGCAGAAATCCAGTCTCACTTCTGCCTCACTAGGCTGCGTGTTCTCCTGGCGGACAATTGTGAGCGTTAGCGGGATGAAGAAGCATAAGTTGAGAGGGGACCTCGTCTAGCTCCAAATGAAGGGGTGAAACCAAAATGGACATCTGCCAGGGATGTCTTGGTAGCTTCCACATTTCTGACTGGTTGTTTGGAAAGCTTTACAAGTTTCTGTGTCGGCAGGTGTACATACATCTACCAAGTGGTAAGGAAAACTGGTGTACATGGTGTGGCGGTCAAACGGAAGTGAGGTTCTCGATGAGAAGTCATATTTAAACTGTACTGGCCCTAGATGCCTCAGGCAGGGAAAAGGAATTACAAAACACAAGTAAGCTGGACTTGATGAGGACCACTTAGAAAGCGGGCGGGGGAAAGGCAGAACCCTCAGGATATCACAGAACACCCTGAACGTGAAAGAATGAAGCACATGCTTAAAGGCCATGAATCTTTCTCCTATCATCTAATATTGTTCAGTTTCTTCAGCTAGAATGAAATCCCTGCTCCTCCACCTTGGATAGCAGGAGAAGCATCTCTAACGTCTCTAAGGGAGTATATCTTGGTTGATGGGGAAGGTGAATTTGAAATGAAACCTCCAAAAAACTTTGCTTTAACAGTTCTGATATGTGGAAATACCATAGACTTCTACCAGGATAATATTGGGAGAGCTGGGTAATAAATGGCAGAACCAGGATTCAAACCCAGGTTTATATACACATATGTGTGTGTTTTCTTTTATATTATGTTCTGTTGCTTCCCTGGGAAACTGCAGTAGTCATTTATTTGACAGTTGAGATGACAACATTTTTGAATAGGAGTAAAACTGTAAACGTATACCTAAGGAACAGGTTCTGGTGCAGAGAGACTTCACTATTAGGATTTGTATCACAGTCATATGCACATAATACCTATATTCATAGGGATCTTTCAAACTAAGTTTTTATGAAAATAAACTTATCATGTACTACTTAACATGAGAATGATTGCTTCCTTAAAGAATCTGAATAGTATATTTTAAAAGAAAAGGCTTAATAGCTCTAAAATTTAAATATCAAGCTCAACTTTATTTTTGTATCCATTGTACTTTCTACTTCTTTTACTTAATTTCTCCTATAAAAGTTCTTTTAGATGGGGAGTTGAAACTATCAGTATAATTATATAACAAGGAAATAAACCATCAGACTCACAAATTATCTTTATGATAAGCAATGTAGTTTTCTTCTAATATTCTTTTGTCTAAATAAGTCATATTAGACTTACTTTACATTAATGATTGTTATACTTCCTAACATGGCCCACAGCACTATGACTTTGTTTTAATATATATAGTAATATATATAGTAATTCCCCCAAAGCAGAATATATAATTAAGAAATAATGCAAAATAAATGGCTAAACTATTGACAATATTAAACTTTATACGGAAGAATAGTCATCAAAAGAAGCTATATGCTAAAATTAATCAAGCCATAATAAAACAAATTATACATGTAATGAAATCTGGACATTTGGCTAACTGCCTGAAGATTTATCAACATGTGTTTTTTCTCTCATTTGGAGTAGGGTCAAAAGAAAATAATTCACAGGCTTTTCACTGTACTTGCAAGTTAAGATACGAAATATATTTTGTTAGTAGCTGCTAGATACTATCTACTACCACACAGAAATTTTATTTCATGTGTGTTTTTACATAGTCCTGTATTCATAAAGGAATTAAATATGTAAAAATGTTTTTATAACATCAAACATGATTTATCAATAACTTCCTTCCACTTCCATTTAAGATGCTTTGTTTTTACTATGACTTGGGTTGAGACTATCTTAAGGTGTTTCTAACTATCTTATTTGTGCTTCTGACTTGAAAATTACATAAACATTGCTTTAGACAATATGCTTCTTATGTCTTAGAAATTTAGATGAATGGGGGGTGATTAATAGTGCTTAGTAGAATCATCCTTGGCAGAAGAGATGCCACCTTCGGATAACCTGTTATTGCGGCTTGGCATTGTCTTTTTAGAATAGGCTAATACCTGAGGCCAGAAATCATGTCTTATTTGCCACTGCTCTTTATTCACACTGTAATATTTATAGTAATTTTTGCTCTCAGATGTACTTTTTAAAAAAATTTTTTTGGTACTAGGAATTGAACTCAGGACCTTGCACTTGCCAGACAGGCGCCTGTGCCACTAAGCTATATCCCCGGCCCTTCTCAGATAGATTTTACATTGTCAAAAGAAGTATAAATTGGTAAAATTTGACCATATGAATAAAAATACTTAAAAATATCATATATGGTAACTCAAGAGATAATTCCATTTTAAGAAATCTATAAATCAGAAAGATGAACAATTTATGAACATATATTTACTTTGTTTATAATAATCAGTATAACAAATATTTCAGTTTTAATACAGAAATAATAGTACTGTATCACTAAGAATATGTATAAGTAGTTATTAATGACAGGAAGAAGGCTTCTTGTACATTGTCAATAAGAAAAGTAAGACATCAATTTGTGTGTCCAACCATGATATTAACTATAGTACAAGAACATGCTAGGAAAAAACAAGCATGAAGTAAATAAAAATATATTCATTAACTTGAGAAATTTTATATTCTTTTGCTTTTTCCTGGATTTTCCAAAAGTGTTGCAACAATTATTTTTACACTCAGAAAACAGCATAACATGCTTAAAACGTCTCTGTCATAAATAAAATTTATTCCTTATGATTTAAAAGTCATCATACCATTTGTACAAATATTTACCTCGTCCTCCTCAGGAAGTGGTTCATATAAGGACGGTACCCAAGCAAGAATGTTGCAGTCTCTGCTACCACTGTAAAGTTCCTATAATGCAGAAAGCAGAGGTGAGACTGTGGATTACTTTAAAGTTGGTATCAAACTCAAATGAATGAACTCTATCAACTTTTTAAATGATTCTTAGGTTAGATTAATCATATTAAAAAAAACTAGGCTGAAAGTTTTTTTCTTTTCATTGTTTTTAAAGACATAGTAAAAACTTTCTTACTAAGGGCATGAAAATTTTAGAAAACACTGAACATCCTAGCAGGTTTACCAATCACAGTATCCATATGGTTCCGGGTCCGAATAGAGAAGGGGAGTACAATGAAGAGTTTGCATTTCTATCATTAACAGAGCTTTAGAGGCAAAACTCAAACAAGAAGCAATATGTTTCTTTCTAAAACAGCTAAAACTTGACAAAAAGTTTTATTTAACTTGCTACCACCTAACTGGCTGCTAAGCAACACAAGAGCATGAAGACCCGCACCCTGCCAGTTGAGCTTCCTTTCTAAAAGGAGGCAGGGCTCAGGCACAGTCTGCCAATGTCTTTCATGGACATGTGTTTTGCTCTTGGCTGAACAGTACTCATTTCCTTTTCCAACAAATCTGAAGAAGTGTTATATTCACTATTACTGAAAACATTGTTATGGGGTGGTAAAATAGATGCTTTCACATACAGAGGGTATAAATCGATACAACTTTTCAAGAATAGAATCTCAGTATATAGCCAAACTTTTGTATGCATTCTGAAAATATTATGCTAAAGTCACACACAAAATTCAAATTTTATATTCTTCATATACATTTTTTCATAAAAAAGGAATAACTGTCAAAACATAGGGGAGTTATTATTAGCAAATTACCATGGTATTCACATTATGGAGTATTATGTAGCCATTAAAACTGTTTTAAATGACACTTAATGACTTTAGAAATAGAATATCAGAAGAAAAGAACAGGCTATAAACAAAATACTCAAAATTTTAACAGAACAAACAAGACATGAAACAGTAGGTAGATGACAATGAAAGGCTAAAAAGAGAGAAGGGCTAAAAGGGTACCAAATGCTAGGTGTCCAGGCACGAGGGTGCACGGCTGGACTCCCAGAGGCCTGGGAGTCTTAGGCAGGAGCATGGGAAGTGTGAGGGCAGCCTTGGGAAACAGGGAGAGCAGGTCTTAACACAGAAAATGAATGAAAAAGCTGGGGAATGTACTCAGGGGAAAGCCCCGGGATAAGTCACCTATAACACACACACAGACACACACACACACACACACACACTCAAAAGTTAGATGTGCCTGTAAAACCCTAGATGATCGTCTTTTTTCTCTCAAAAATAATTTCTCTGTTTCTACACAAATATTTTTAATACGCATTTCTGTCCTACTTTAGAAAGCAAGTATTTATTTTTATTATTGTAGAACTCAAAAAGGATTTGAAACAGACTATAATTAGTACTTTTTACTTCAGTAAAGGTTTGGGTAAAGAAAAAAGATTATAAAGTTTACTATAGGGCAGATGTATATAATTAAATTAGATATTGATCAAATTTCCATAATAAAACAAAAATCTAAAATATATGGTTACACTAATTGTGAATAATGCAAAGGTATGTTCAGAGGTTTAGTGCTCTTGAGCAATTAAGTTTTCCTGTGAAGGTAAGATACGTATTCAAGATAATTTGGTCAGTAAGTTCACAGGGCAATTCAGAAGAACTGACACACTGCGTAGAGATGTCAGATATTCCACAGATGTTCACGGAAGAGCTTGGAAGAGGCAGCACACTTCAGGTAGAATGGGTAACAAGGAGCACTTGGAGGGATTTGAATTGAACCTTGAAGTTTTGGGGACAGATGCAGGGGTTTGTATGGAAAATTGGACTTTAAAAATACCTCAAAATTTAAGTTAGACTAAAAACAAAGTTTTTATTCTCATGAACAATAAAAAAGTTGTGACAAGTAGGTCCTATTGCCCTTGATTAGGTAACTGCATGCTACTTGTAAGCAATAAAACTAAGCTGGATGTGGTGGTGCACACCTGTAAATCCAACACTCAGGAGGCGAAGGTAGGAGCATCACGAATTCAAGACCAGTGTGGGCTACATAATGAATTCAGCGTCAGCCTCAACACCCTGTCTCAAAAATTCCTTACCAAAAAATCAGACTCTATTCATATATTACTGCTAACAACCTTTTAACTGGGTCCAGTCAAAAATCACATATAATATTTTAGTTGCCATGATTCACGTTTCCATTTGAGAATAGTTCTATGGTCTCTTTGGAGCTTTCTTGTCCTTGACAATTTCAAGACACACATTAGTTATTTAGTAGAAGGCCTTTCAAATTTGGCTTACCTCACATTTCTTTATGATTAAAACTGGATGATGTTAAGTTTGCAAGCAATATGATAAAAGTGATGTCTCATAACTGGGATGTTAATTTTAACCATCGGTGAAAGTAATACATGCCAGGCTTCTCTAAGTTAAAATTACTTTAATCTTTGTATTTATTTTATAGGGTAGTAGTCTGAGGCTATATAAATTCAATATTTTGTTCCTCAACAAACTTTAATAATTTATTCACATGAGTATTATTTTAGTCAATAGTTTATAATCAATTACTATCATTTTCATAGCAGATTTTTGCATTTGGGATGGCATTACTATAATTGTACTTTCAGATAGTGAATTTTGATTATTATGTAACTTGCAAAAATATTCTGTGACTAAATTGATAAAAAAATACTACACTCTTTTGAGATTCATAAATATTTGCAGAATAATAATGTGTGAAATGGGAGAAGAATCAGGAACTTTCTGATATAGTGCAGTGATTAAACTCTGAGTTCACAGCACACATACAAATGGCATTTCACAGGAGACAGGCGGCCCCAGGTCTCTGGCTGTCCCAGCAATTGCAGGGACAGAGAGGAATCAGTATCTTGCCACATTTTCAATCTCAGGTGCAGATGAGAGGAAACTCTGACTTAGCAGTGAGCAATCATTTTAGTCAGAATATCTTGGTTAAAATTTTGGCTGCATCTTTAAGTGAGAGTTAGTATCCTAAGAATGTCTGAATATAGAATCATGTTCTGTCAGGAACTATTTGTAGGTCTGGGCAAGTCATGTAATCTCTACTGTGCTTTTGCATTTTTTCCCTGGAAACAATACTAAAAATATTTAATAACTAGTACATGAGGACTAATCAGAAGAGGTACTCACCATAGAGTTGAACAGGGTGCTCGAAGTTCTCTTTTAGGTGGGATCTAAGAATTTCAGGGCAGGGGCTGGGCTGGGGGTCACTTGCGGGAGACTGACACATCAGCTACTTAGCAGTCAGTAATATACACAAATATCTGAATATTTTAATAATATTGTCATGCTAGTGTATACTGACCACAAAATCAGGCCTATATATCTTATAGCGCAATGTCTGTATCAAATTCAGTCACCAATGTTAATGAGTGAATGGACAGGTGTTTCCCCAGATGATAAAGTCCCTAGTAAAGTTCTAATAATCCATACTTTTCATTCTATCAGTATTTAACTTTCATGAATGAATTTCATTTTCCTCACCTACAAAACAGAGGAAATAAGAACTATCTAGGTAAGACTCGCTTAAGGGAGTATAAGAGCTAATATGTGCAAATGTTCTTTCACAAAAACCTGTTCTAAAACCAGGACAAACAGAGAGGGGAGGAAAATGAGATTAAAAGGGGAAGGTCGGGAAGTCCTGGTTATGTGCCAAGTACCCATGAGGAATGCGATTTTCATGTACTATAGACACGTAGAAGACTAATATATGTACTCGCATATATACACATATACACAAATACACAAACACACACACACACAGGAGAAGGGTTTCAGAGATGCAGGGAAGGGGAGCGTGGGGTTGGGAGGTGTTTAAAATAGGAATTAAGAAATGTCATACTATATATATAAAACAACTCTCCAAGATGAATGTAACCATTACATACCACAAACATGTACCAATAATAATAATAAATTATTGCAAAAATAACTGTTCCATTGATAATATGACATGGTTCAGAATAGTAAAGAAAGAAAAGCCACAGCAATTTATGAATTGCATTAATTCAGGGTCATAGTTTTGTCAGCCATTGCCAGAAAAAAAGGGAAGAAATAAAATTTCAGATATCCTTACATATACCAAGATGTACTACACTGAGATTAAAAACTAATATTGCATTTTTTTTTTACTCAAAAGACTGCACGAAAATATTTTATTTCGTCTCAAATTTTCTGTGGCAAAATGGAACCCGCACACAAAAGACAGAAAGTTTATCCCACTTGCACAGTATTATCTTTAGCCATATATACATCCTATGCTGTCTAAAATAAAGATTATAACATTCTCTATGAAATAAAGAATTAAACATATATTAAAAATATTAACCTGCAGAATGAAATCACATTTACTCTTTTATATACAACCAATCTAAAAAATAAACCAAAAAACAAAAACATAAACAAAAAAATCCCAACTGATCTGGCAAGCTGGCTACCTAAACGTTTTAAATTCCTGTAAGTATCATCCTTACCTGGAAATTAGACTGAAATACACAGCAGTCAACACTTTTATAATGTCCCTTAAGCACAGTTAGCTGCTCTCCTGAGTAAACTGTATAAACAGCAATCATGCTGCCACACGGTACAAAAACGAACTCTGAGCTGCAGCCACAGGAAACGGTGAACTTCAATCCTTTTTTACTGTTGTTACAAACTTTTCCATAGTTTACCTATAGGATTAAAATCATAGTTACTCATTTCTTAAATCTAAATTAAAAAGACAAAGACTGAAATAAATACTTCCTTTAAAGGTTAGAATCTTCTATAGAAAGGTTATTAAAATTATTTTAAACAGAATTCAAAAAGCAAGGAAAATAATACAGAACTTCAAAAAGAAGATGATAGGAAATTAGGGGCTGTGGAGATAGCTCAGTGGCACAGCACCTGCCTGACAAGCAAAAAGTCCTGAGTTAGATTCCTGGTACCAAAAAAAAAAAAAGAAGAAACTATAAAAATGTTAAAAAAAAACACAAGGATGATAAGAAATTAATAATGATTGTTATATTGCATATTGTTATCTTCAATGTAGTTCCTCAGATTACCAGATACAGGCATGCAAAATTGATCAAACAATTAAGCATTAACTGTTCCTTTCAATAAACCAATAGAAATTAGTAGCATAATTATCTTAGCTATCTTGTATGTGTATATATATATATGTTTTTTCCCTTCTTTCTTTTTTCCTTTCCTCCATCCCAGTTGTTCTTTCCTTTTGAGCAGTTTCCTTCCCTTTCACAATATCTGGTATTTTTATATAATGTAGTATTACTCAGCTACAAAGAAAGATGAACTCAGGGCTTTTTAGGTAAATGGATGCAACTGGCGACCATACTCATAAATGAAATAAATCAGGTTTGCATGTGTAAACATTGCACTGTCTCCCTAGTGTAAGAAACTGAAAGAAAGGTCATGAAATTTAAATGATACGTTCAGCACCTTAACAGAAACAAGGTCCAATGACATGACTGTACCTTTCATGTAAGAGAAAACACAATGGACAAAACACAAGGGCAGATGTTCATATGTTGATCTTAATAGAAATAAAAATGTAACTTAAGGCACTCCTTTTTTTTTTGTACCAGGAATCGGACTCAGGACCTTGCACTTGCCAGGCAGGTGCTTGTGTCACTGAACTATATCCCTGGCCCTAATTAAGGCAATCTTAAACATTTTTTATTTTATTTTGTTTTATTTTATTTTATTTTTGGTCATTTTGGAGACAGGGTCTCCCTATGCAGTTCAGGCTGGTCTTGAATTCACAATAGTCTTCCCACCTCAACCTCCCAAGTGCTGGGATTACAGGCGTGTGCCACCATGCTTAACAATAATTTTAGACTGGCAAAAAAATGTTCTTAGGAGGTACTGGGAACTGAAGCTAAGAGAGTGTTCCATGACTAAACTACATCCTCAGTCCCCGGTTTGACAAAGGTTAAGACATTCAGTACTGGTACAAGTGAAGCAAACATGTTTGTAGCATTACATTTTAGTTATTTTTCCTAAAAGGGCAGTTTATTATGCAACAAGACATAGATATTCTGTTGGGCGAGTGAGTGCATTATAAATAACCTCCTACTCCTTTTATTAAAAATTTAATTGTGGTTAAAAACATGAATTTTCCATCTGACCCAATATGTAGGAGCACAGTTCAGTGGTATTAGGTGCATTCACATTGTTGTGCCATCATTAGCAAGGTTGATCTCTAGAATTGTTTATCTTGCAAAACTGTACATAATGAACAACACAGGTATTTTTATCCCTTGATGGAGTAACTATTCCTGTACCTTATTATTCAGGAAATAACTAAGCAGCATATCTAAAAAGGCAAACAACTGAGAATGGAGGTGTATTCCTAATGTTATGTTAACTTTATGTTTCAAAGAAATCACGTCATAGAAACCGGGCAGGAAGTAAGGACAGAGGCTAAGTATTAAAAGGCACAAAACATAACAACTGTGTATGCTATAATTTCCAATTTTGTAAGTAAATATGTAAACAGGACAAACATTAAAATTCTGCTCTTGTGTAGTCTGCAAGCTCAGTCAAGATGAGCATTGCCAGAGCAGTTAGACATGCAGACTTTCAGGCCTCATCCCAATGCTACTGAAGAACAGTTTTTATTTTCACAAAAATCCTCAGGCAATCTATATGTGGAACAAAGTCTGAGAAGATTTGATGTTTAAATCAAAGAAATGGACAGATTTACTTCTTGCTGATAGTTAAAACCCATAATTAATCATTTGGGATTTACAACTCTATAGATCACCAAAATCATCTTCCGTGGCTAATATTAGATTTTAAATGGTGATTTTCATATTTTTTTCTTTTTCCTAAAATCAGGTAGAAGTATGTGTGCATATATACACAAATAGAAACACTGAGCCCCACGCGGATGTATGTGATACACTGTGGACATTACCCTTTAATGTTTAATAGATCCGTTCCCTTTTTTTTTTTTTTTTTTTTTCCGGGACCGGGGATCGAACTCAGGGCCTTAGTGCTTAGCGGCAAGCACTTAGCCCACTGAGCTGTACCTCCAGCCCGTTTAATGTTTAATAGAAACGAGTGCACCATAGTAGCAGTGAGATAAGCGGATTAAACATTACACTTCCACATTCAACAGACTTTGGTTTTAAAATGTCTTTTTTTGGTCCAGGAGTAAACAATTGCACCTCTGAGTTTCATTTGGCTAAGACGTTAAATGGAAATAACATTACTTACCACAGAGTTGTGAAAAAGCAAGTGATACAGTAAGTCTTTGTAGAATGATGTGGAGGGGGTGGGGACAAAACACAAAATACTTCTCAACTACCAATTCTCTGCTCGCCCTGGAAAAGTTATGAACTGCTGGACTGTTATGGCCTTGTTCACATCTGTTCGTCACCAACCTACAAAACCTACACCCCACGCACTATACTATTCCTTCCCAAATGCAAATTGGAACGTGCTGAACAGGTTTAAATACAAAACTAGCTCCTAACTCTAGCCTTTGTCCTTAAGCTTTCCTCCTCCAATTCATCTTGTCATTTAATTTCAAATTAATCTTTCTAAATCTTCACCATGATCAAATCACCTGTGCATGCAAATGAAGTCCTTAGATAAGGACTAAGGCAGGAAGGGCTCTGCCTGCACCAAGTGCTCACGCTGTCACCACTTTACAAATGCAAACGCTCACTGTGAAAAGCAGCCTGTGCTGGCACTGGCAGAAAAGCACACACATAAGCCAGTGGAATATAATTCAGGACCCAGAAATAAACTCACACATCTACAGCCAACTGATTCTTGATGTAAGGGTCAAAAATTTATGTGAAAGGAAAGACAGTGTCTTCAACAAGTGGTGCTGGAAAAACTGGACATTCCCATGCAGGAGATGGAAGCTGGACCTATAACCCACCTGATACAAAAATCAACCCCAAATGCATGAAAGACATTAATGAAAAACCCAAACTTTGTGACAGTACTACAAAAAACATTGGAAAACTTTTTAAGATATTGCAAAAGGCAATGATTTCCTGAATAGGATTCTAGTAGCCCAGGAAACAAAAGGATTGACAAATGTGATTATATCAAATTAAAAAGCTTTTGCACAGCAAAGAAAACAATCAACATAGTAAAAGACAATTTACAGAATAGGAGAAAATCTTTGCCAGTTATCCGTCTGGCAGAGGATTAGTATCACCATAGTGAGACATTCTATCAAAAAGCACCCCTCCCTCCCCCAAAAAAAGAAAAAGGAGAAATGGCCAATAAAATATGTGGAAAAAATGTTCAATATTGTAAGACTTCAGGGAAATGTAAAGCAAAACTGCAGTGCGATTTCATCTCACCCCCAACTAAATGGCTACTATCAAATACACACACACACACACACACACACACACACACAGTAGTAGTATTGGATAGGCATAATTATACACGAAGGCTAAGTAATTACATCAAGGACTCTTGGTTCGTAAAATGATAGAATCAATTTGAATCTAGATTACACTAATCAAAACCCACTGCAGGATACTGCGGCGCACAGTACACTGTAATACAGGTTGAGCACAGGGTGTTCTGGGCACATCTAGGCAACATTAGAAGAGTCAAAGAGAGGTGGTGCTGGACATGAATCTTGCTAGGCCGGCAAGAAGAGCACTCTAAAGCAAAAGCTGCAGTCTGCGCAGCAGAAAGGAAGAGCAGGGGAGCATAGAATGAACAGTGAAAGGCCTCCTGTGGTTGAATGCCTGACAGGGAGAAATGGGAGAGGGGCCGAAAGCAAAGCTGGTGAGCTAGAAAGCACAGCTCACCGGGCCTGGTAGGCCACAGGCAAAGCATTCTGCTTTAGTGATGTGAAAACATGGAGGAACCAGTGAATGGCTTCCACTGGGAGATAAACAGCATGGTCAGAAGGACAGTAGAGGGATTAAATAGAGAGATGAGCTCAGCAGTGAGCCTGGAAGGGCAGCCATGACAAAAATCAAGAAAGAATTAAGAAGATTTGTGGTTGTTTTATTTATTTATTTTTTTGGTACTGGGAATCAAACTCAGGACCTTGCACTTGCCAGGCAGGCGCTTAGGCCACTGAGCTATATATATCCCCGGCCCTGTGGTTGTTTCAATAGTTTCATAAATGACAGAGATAAATAGACTCATTTTTTTTTTTGCGGTACTGGGGATCGAACTCAGGACCTTGAGGTTTGCCAGGCAGGTGCTTATGCCACTGAGCTATATCCCCAGCACCCATTTTCTGACTTTATTAGTGATAAGATGATAATACCCGGAACTAAAATAGTAAGATGTGACAGAAATTATGAAAATTTCTATTTCTATTTTATTTTTATCCCCAAACAAGTAAGTAAGGTTTATTAAATTTAATATATGGACTAACAGTATTTGTGTATAATTTAGGATTTTATATATATACTAGAAGCAGGTATTAAGTACTGACTTAATACCTGCTTACTGACTTAGTACCTGCTTTCAAACTAATGAAGATACAGCTAGTAAGACAAAATACACTGTACAAATAGTTCACCATTTGTGATACATGCCTTACAATTAGCAGGTACAATACTACTTTTTGCATACTTCTATTTTATCACCACAATTACTTCTTTATTAGACAATATTCCCAATTTACAAATGAGGGAATAAAATTCTAAAACTCGCCCCAAATCCTCAATCACTAAGAAGAACTGGAGAATGGTAGGAGAAGAATTTGTGTCACGCTCTGACAGCCCTTTGGAAACAAAGAGAGCAATGCTTCCTCTAGAGGAACCGTTTCTGGCACTTCCCCAGCCTTTCCTCAAAGTGTCTTTAGTAGGTAATTTCTGGGCTACCACAGTCATCTTTGCATGATTGGCTTTTGGTTTGATCAAATTCATTGAAAATGTGTTATCCATTGTAAATACACTCTTCCAGATGGACTTACTGCCAAAAATCCACAGGGCATGTTTTACCTTGAAGAAGAAAATGGAACAAAACCCTGTTAACAATTTATACATATTCAGTACTATTTATTTATAATTATTGTATTCAGCCTTGATACATGCTGGGCTATTTTTCCACTCAAAAGCCTTTGGTGGTTTTCCATGTTACTCAGAGAAAAGCTTAAGCATTACACAGGCTGCAGGGCCTGTTTTTTCTGTGCCTTAAAGCATCCCGTTATTCCCTCTCCATTCCAGTGCAAGAGCCTCCCACTGTTCCTTGGGTGTCCCATGCATGGTAGCACTTCAGTCTGTACTTTGCCCTCCCACATAATTGATGGGTCATCCCTCATTGTTTTTCAGGACAAATGTCACTTCCTCAGTGAGGCCTACCCAGACTACCCCATGAAATACAGCAACTGCAACTTCCCAATACTTGCTATGCTTTTGTTGCTTTGCTTATCTTCACAGTGCTCATCCTATCTGACATAATTTACCCATCTATCCATCTGCTGATTGATTGATGGTGTCTTCCATCCTCTCCTTGGAAGAGACAGTTCTTGAGGATAAGCCTTTGCTGTGTTTTGTCCGTTGCTAGGTAAACTGCCTGGCAGATAAGTAAGTACTCAATAAATGCTCACTTTAAAAAATGAGGTGGGGACATGAAGCACAGGACCCTCAGGGACCTCATACAATACAATGAACAGAAGACTCTAAATGTAAGTCACACTGCCTGGGTGTGTAGCCTGAGACATGACAGAGAGCGGCTCGAACAGATGAGGACGGGGTGGGGCTGAGGGCAGAGCTCAGTGGTGGAGCATGCGCATACCAGCTGTGAGTCCATGGACTCCATCCCTCATACGGGGGACAAGGATGGTACATCTCTGATATGCAGACATAAACACTCCTGTTAATAATCACAGTGAGACCTAGGATATTTTAAAGGGTTGTTAGTGAGAGGGAGAAATAGAGGAAGGAATATGATTAATATTAATACCACATACACACTCAAAGGGTATCTAGGTTTAATCAGTGTTATGGTAAGGATGGAATCTAGAGTCAAACTCTGTTGCTTTCTTGTTGTGTGAACTTAGGCAAGTTGCATTTCATGTCTCATTTTCTTCTGTGTAAAATGAGTAACATAAAAGAAACTACCACTATAGTGCTGACGTGAGATTAACTAAGACAATATATCTTCTAGCACATATATGCTAGTTATTATTGGTATTGTAGCTGTATGTAAGCTGTCAGTAAATAGTAGCTGTCATTATTATCAAATTATAAACTTTTGTTAGCTTATTCAGAGTTACTAAAGCATAAATATACCTGGTAAGGACCACAGCACACATAAATGTAAGTACTAGAAATTATCTGTCACTGGGAGAATCTAGCACTTTAGAGTTGGTGGTATAACTCAATGGGAGAGTGCTTGGCAGAATGCTTGAGGCTCTGGGTTCAATCCCCGGCACTGCAAATAAATAAATAAAAATAAAAAGCTAGTACTTTCAAAACATACTTATTACAGTACTAACATTTTGCTAACATAATAATCTTTTGTGATTTTGTTTTATAAGTCATTTATACTATAGAACTAAACTCTGTATAACTTTTATTTATAGCAGTAATTCTTAATTTTTTATTCCTTCCCAAAATACCTGAGCAATACGAGATGCAACCACTGGGATCGGTACCAGGAAAGAATGATTCTCCACTAAGTGAAAGGAATGTGGCAGGGTGGGTTGTTTGGACATGGTGAGGAAATAGGTGTTTTTGAGAAAACAGGCTGGGGATAGAGCTCAGCAGTGCAGTGCATGCCTGGCAAGCATAAGGTGCTGAGTTCGATTCCTAGTACCTGTCCAAAAGAAAATAGCTATGCTTTAAAGGCAATAAATGGAATTAAATACACAGAGAAACATATCACACATCTATTTTTTACTGTATATCCAAAAAGGTACTTAAAAATCTCTTACTAATGTATTTTCTCCACTGGAACTATTCCAGAGCCTCATTCGATCATCTGTACCAACAGTTAGGAGGTGAAGCCCATCGCTTGTAAAACATAAGCCATTCACTTTCCCATTATGAGCAGTGTTTGCTGCAAAGAAAAACACAGCTTATCTTTTTGTACATTCACAAAATATTCAATGCTTAATGATATGTTAATTTAAATATATTGAGGGGCAACAACGTTTTTAAAAGTATAAACTGATTATATTTTAAATTAATCAACATTTCAGATTATTTGAATTTGAAAAACTATATAAATAAGAATCATAAAAATAGAGGAAAACCAAGTGGAAAAGACCTGTTTTTGGTCTTTTTTTTTTTTTTTGAGACACGTTTTCACTATGCAGTTCAAGGTGTCCTTGAACTCACTTTGTAGCCCAAGCTGGCCTAGAACTCACAATTCTCCTGCCTCAGCCTGCACAGGTATGTGCAACCACGCCCAGCCTGAAAAGATCTTGACAAATTTTTTTCATCAAGCTATGCTATCAAATTCAATTAAATCCATAATTGAGCACTAAAACTATAATTAAGTACTTTTTATCCCTTATACATTATTTCAATTTCTACATGAACTATTAAAAACCAATAGACTTCCAGGAAGATGGCGACAAGGTGAGCAGCAAAGAAGGGATCCTCCCTGATAGAGACCCCTAGCTCGAGACAGGCTTGGCGAGCGTGAATGCCGGGACCTTGGCTGGGAAGTTGAAACTGAACGTGTTTCTCTGCGCTGCCAGGGGAGACGCGGCAGGGCGGCCCAAATTGCCGTGGCGAGACGCAGGAAAGCCCAGAGTGCTGGGCGCGCTGGGCACCAGAGACGCTCGGCGTGGCAGACAGGTGGCGGCTCAGCTGGGTCTGAGCACCCTGGGGGCACAGGAAGCTCGATCCCTCCCGCCTCCCGACCCTGCGCAGCTCGCCAGCGACTGCGGCCAGAAATCAGCTTTGTAGCGGCAGCAGTGCGGGGCGGTCTCGGAGCTCGTGCTCCTTGGGCAGGCTGCACAAATCAAATCCGAGCGCCAAACCGTGATCCCGCTCGGGTCCCAGCCCCCGCAGCCAAGGCCTTCAGCGGCCTGCAGTCCGCGGCCGAGGCGGCGTGAGGACCACAGAGGAGTGGAGCATCCAGCTCCCTCCCCAAGACCCGGAAAGTGCGAGGAAACAAGCGTCGGGGAGCGGCAGATCGCGGGTGTAGCACAAAAAATTGGCACTTTGGAACCTTCCTACCTGCACAGATTCCAAAATTGGTGAGCTATCTGCACGCTGCGACCCTATAATCGAGTGGGGGAGGAGATCCATCCCCATACCTGCAGGGAACCCTGGGAGGGAGGGGGAGCAGTTTTACACGCCTCACCCAGGTCTCTCAGTGGGGAGTAGCTCACCCCACAAACCAGCATCTGAACAGCCTTTTAAGCAGAACTCTCAGCAGAAAGCTTAAGGGACATTCTCCCGAAGAGAAGGAGTCATTGGAGCAGCCTTTGCAACAGTCTTTTGCCTGGTGAACCGCCTGGGTAATTTATTACTAATATTTTGAATCTGATACCCCAAAATGGGAAGACAGAAGAACAAAATGCAGTCTCAGAACTCAACCCCATCCAGAACAAGTCCTGGGTGCGAGCATACAGGGGAAATAGGAAGCCACATACCTGAAAGTTCTGAAACGATTGCATCCGAAATACAGAAACAACTCCATCAGGCCATAGAAGAGCTTAAAGTAGAAATAAGCCACATACCTGCAATGATCTCTCAGACAAAAAATGAACTGAAAACTATAATGGAAGAAATGTTCCATACACATACAGAAGAAATAGATAAAAGATTAGAAGAAAATAGGAAACAAATGGAAACGTTACAAGAGCACTTTAGGAATGAATTACCAAGAATGAAACAGGTCCAAAGAGATTGCCAGGAATTGAAAACTTCCACTGAAAGCTTGCAAAACCGCTTAAATGAAACCGAAGATAGAATTTAAGACCTTGAAGACAGCATGGCAGCTTATGAGCGTGAAAGGAAGGATCTCCTAATATCATCAAAGACCCAAGAAAAATCAATCAAACAGCTGCAAGATGAGGCAAAATGAAATAATATTCGAGTAATAGGAGTCAGAGAAACAGCAGGAGACAACACAAATGATATAAAAAGAATATTTGCTGAAATAATAGCAGAAAATTTCCCAAACGTGGTAAAAGATACTGAAGTATAGTTAACCAAGGCAAATAGAACCCCGACGAGCCATAACACAAAGAAAACCACACACAGACATATAATAGTCAAGATCCCAGATATCCAGCAAAAGAACACAATACTAAAAGCTGCTACAGAAATGAAACAGATCACCTATAAAGGAAAGCCCATCAGAATCACAGCAGACTTCTCAATGGAAACCATGAAATCAAGAGCTTGGAGCAAGATATTACAGATTCTGAGACAAAACAGCTTCCCAACCTAGACTGATGTATCCTGCAAAACTATCCTTCAAATTCAATGGAGAAATAAAATATTTCCACGACAAAGAACAACTGAAGAACTTCATGAGTGCCAAACCAGCATTGCAAAAAGCACTAAAAGATATTCTAGACAGAGAAAAAAGAGACCACAATCCCAAGAACAACGATAGAAATAACCCCCTAAACAGAACAAGTAAACAGACAGCAAAAGAAGGAAAACAACAACAAGTAAATAACATGACTAGAATAAGCCAACATATAACGATGATAACCATTAATGTAAATGGCCTCAATTCACAAGTCAAAAGGAAAAGACTGGAAGAATGGATTAAGGAACACAATCCAACAATATGCTGTATACAGGAAACACATTTTACTCAAAAGAAAATCCACAGAATGAAAGTTAAAGGATGGAAAACAAATCTCCATGCAACAAGTCACCAGAAAAAAGCAGGGGTAGCTATTATGTTTGCAAACAATGCAAACTTCAAAGCAAAAACAATCAAAAGAGATAAAGAAGGCCATTACATAGCAGTTAGGGGAAAGCTGCAAGAGGAAGAGGTAACAATCCTAAACATTTATGCACCTAATAATGGAGCACCTAACTTTACAAGTCAAATCTTAACAGGCGTGAAAAATCAAATAATTAATAACACTATTGTACTAGGGGACCTAAACACCCCTCTGACGCAAAGACAGGTCAACTGGACAGAAACTCAGCAAAGAAATAACAGACCTGAACCAAAAGTGGGAACAAATGGACTTAGTAGATGTATACAGAGTGTTCCACCCCACAACATCAGAATACACATTTTTCTCAGCTGCACATGGGTCTTTCTCTAAAATAGACCACATTCTAGCCCATAGAGCATATCTACCTAAATGCAAAAGAATTGAAGTTATCCCATGCATATTATCAGACCACAGTGCAATGAAATTGGAAATTAATGACAAAGAGAACTCCAAAAACCACATAAACACTTGGAAATTAGACAACAACCTCCTGAATAACCAATGGGTCACACAAGAAGTTAAAGAAGAAATTACAAATACCTACAAATAAATGAAAATGCAAGTACAACCTACCAGAATCTGTGGGATGCAATGGAAGCAGTCCTCAGAGGGAAATTTATAGCAATCAACTCATATACAAAGAAAACAGAAAGAGAGCAAATAAATAGCCTAATGCTACACCTCAAACTCTTAGAAAAAGAGCAACAAGCCAAACGAAGAGCCCAAAGGAGGGAGGAGATTATAAAACTCAGGGCAGAAATTAATGCAATTGAGATGAAGAAAACCCTACAAAAAATCAGTGAATCAAAGAGTTGGTTCTTCAAAAGAATAAATAAAACTGATAAACCCCTAGCCAACCCTATCAAAAAAAGAAGAGAAAGATTCAGATTCATGCAATAAGGAATGAAAAGGATGAAGTCACTACACATCCCACAGAAATCCAAAAGATCATTAATACCTACTTTGAAAATCTTTACTCCCATAGGATAGAAAATACAGAAGAAATGGACAGATTCCTAGAAAGGTACAAATTACCAAAATTGAATCAGGAAGACTCAAAAATCCTGAACAACCCAGAATCAATTAACGAAATTGAAGATGTCATTAAAAACTTATCAACAAAGAAAAGCCCAGGCCCGAATGGAGTCAGAGCAGAATTCTATAAAACATTCAGAGAAGATTTAATGCCAACACTCCTCAAACTCTTTAATGAAATTGAAAAAGAAGCAACTCTCCCTAACACATTTCTGCAAGCAAGTATTATACTGATACCAAAACCAGAGAGGGACCCAACCAAGAAAGAGAACTATAGGCCAATCTCTCTAATGAACATAGATGCAAAGATACTCAACAAAATACTGGCAGATTACAGGGAATCATAAGGAAAATTATACACCACGACCAGGTAGTATTCATTCCAGGAATGCAGGGATGGTTCAATATTTGCAAATCAATAAATGTAATACATTATATTAATACAGTCAAAGACAAAAACCACATGATCATTTCAATAGATGAGAAAAGGCTTTCGATAAAGTCCAACTTGCATTCATGTTAAAAACCTTATAAAAAATAGGAATAGATGGCCTCTACCTCAATCTGATCAAAGCCATCTATGACAAACCAACAACCAACATCATACTAAATGGACATGAACTGAAAACTTTCACTTTAAAGTTAGGAACAAGACAAGGATGTCCATTGTCACCACTCCTATTCAACATAGTTCTGGAAGCATTAGCCAGAGCAATCAGACGAGAGAGAAATAAAAGGAATAAGGATAGGAAAGGAAGAAGTCAAACTATCACTATTTGCAGATGACATGATACTATACATGGAAGACCCCAAAAACTCCACAAGAAAACTCCTGGAATTAATTGACAAATTTAGCAGCGTAGCTGGATACAAAGTCAACACCCAAAAATCCATAGCATTCCTATACACGAACAACAAACAGACTGAGAGAGAAATTGAGGAAACCATACCTTTTACAATAGCAACCAAGAAATTGAAATACTTAGGAATCAATCTAACAAAGAATGTGAAAGATTTATTTAGTGAAAACTACAGTACTCTGAAAAAGGAGATCGAAGAGGATTTCAATAAATGGAAAAGCATACCCTGCTCATGGTTAGGAAGAACCAACATTGTGAAAATGGCCATACTACCAAAACTATTGTACAGATTCAATGCAATTCCCATTAAACTACCATTAGCATACCTCACAGATCTAGAGAAAATATGCCTTAATTTCATCTGGAACCAGAAGAGACCCAGAATAGCAAAAGCAATCGTGGGCAACAAGGACAAGTCAGGTGGAATCACAATCCCTGACCTGAAATTATACTACAAAGCTACTGTAATAAAATCAACTTGGTACTGGCTAAAAAACAGACCTGAGGATCAATAGAACAGACTGGAAGATGTAACCACAATGAAAAACACACTCAGCTACCTAATATTTGACAAAGGGGCCAACCAAACTCACTGGAAAAAGGATGACCTGTTTAATAAATGGTGCTGGAAAAACTGGCTTGGCTCTTGCCGAAAACTGAAAATAGACTCCAGTCTATCACCATGCACCAAACTCAGGTCAAAATGGATCACAGAACTCAACATTAAAACAGAAACTCTGAATCTATTGGAAGAGAAAGTAGGTAAAAATCTTGAAGACATAGGAGTAGGCAGAGAGTTCATGAACAAAAATGAAACTGCAAGGGAAACACTTCAAAGAATCAATAATTGGGACCTCATCCTACTGAAAAGTTTTTATACATCTAAAGAAATCACCAGCAAAGTAAAAAGAAAACGAACAAATTCGGAAAAAATCCTAGCTGGCTGTCCCTCAGACAAAGGACTTCTATCTAGAACATACAAAGAATTAAAAAACATGTACCTGTCCAAATTCAAAGACCCAATCCAGAAATGGGCATCTGAGATGAATACACACTTGTCAGATAAAGAAATACAAATAGCAAATAAATATATGAGAAAATGTTCCACATCCTTAGTCATTTGTGAAATGCAAATAAAAACAACATTGAGATTTCATCTCACCCCAGTAAGACTGGCCAGTATGAAAAAATCATCCAGTAACAAATGCTGGCGAAGCTGTGGAGAAATAGGGACTCTATTACACTGCTGGTGGGATTGCAGACTGGTGCAACCACTGTGGAGAGCAGTTTGGAGATTTCTCAGCAAACTAGGTCTAGAGGTTCCATTCAAACAAGTATTCCCCTTCTGGGTATTTTCCCAGATCTGAAAACATCATATCACTCTGATATATGTGCACCCATATTTACAGCAGCGCAATTAGTAATAGCTAAAATGTCGAAGCAACCCAAGTGCCCATCCACAGAACACTGGATTAAAAAATTGTGGCATTTCTATATAATGGAATATTATTCAGCTCTAAAGAAAGACAGTTTTGGGGACTTTGTAAGGCAAGTGGTCAAAACTGGAGTCCATACTCATAAGTGAAATAAATCAGGGGTACATGAGCAGGCAACGTACTGTGTCACTGGTGTAAGAACCTGAGGGTGGGAATATAAACTAAGAGACATGAAGGAAATCTGTTCAAAAGCAAAGAACAGATGGGAGGAGGGAAAGGAGAAAAGAAAGAGGCAAAAATGTATGTATGTATATATGTATATACATATGTGCAGGAGGGCTAACATGGTTCTACTATTGTATTATGTCACTTAATGCTAGGGAATAGTTGATGACTGGTTATTCGATCAATCTTGCATGTGTGTATGCGTTATCCTGACCATACACTTTGAAGATATCAATATGCAATACAGCAACTATTGTTGGTTTTCTGTTGCTTTGTCTATAATTCAATTCTGATCATGCTGTTATTGTAGTGCTTTGTGTCTCTTTGTCAATGCTTTGTGGTTTCTTTTTTTTTTTTTCTGTTGTTGAGATGATTAATTGTTTGACCAATTTTGCATGTCTGTATCTGTGTTCATGAATATACACTTCGAAGTTATCAATAGGTAAAGCAACAACCATTGCTGAGTCCATGTCACCTTGTCTGTAAATCAGTTTTGGTTGTACTATTTCTTATGCTACTTCGTGTCTGTTTGTTAATATGTTTTTGTTCTTTTACTTTTAAAATAAAAAGAAAAACAAACAAAAAATAATGCTAGGGTTTCCTATTGCTAATGAGTTTAGCAGCAAAAGGGTAACTTCTAGTCTCAATCAAAATTTATATCCCTTTCAAAATGAGAAAGTTTGAGAAAGCACAATTTCTAATAGCCTGGTTATTTTAAAATGACTTTCAGAAATGATCATGTTTTATGTAGCTCATCCTAATATATTTCAAGTTAACAACTAAGTCTAAGTGAAACTTTCTACTCAGGAATTAAATTCTATTATAAAATGCAATTGAGGCACATTGTTACAGGGATTGCAGCTCACACATGAATTGCCTGTTTTATGCTGACATAGTGGCAATAATATTAAAAATTTCTGCAATTCATTGGGGCTTCCTAACTTGCATTTAATTTGTATAGTTGACTTCACTGAAAGAAAAATTAGTAAACCAAGTTAATACAGAAAAGGTTCTCTTTGAAAATTTAGAGGCAAAAGAAACTGACATACTTTCTTGTTTTTATTTTTAATTTTTATTAGTACATGTGAGCAGTACATAATGATTACATTCATCACACATAACACACTGTACACTTTATATGTCCCCTTCTTCACCCTCCCTTTCTTCTTCTTTTACCTGTTACTTGTACCTTGGAGAAATGCATCAGAATTTAACTTAACTACTTTAGAAAGGGATTCACGGTATATGCCTGTCACAGTTTAAATATAAATTATCCTGCATAAGTCTCACTTTTAGAGATGGAACCTGGCTGGAAAGGGCAGGTCACTGGGGTTGGGACTTAGGAGCGTGTACTGGCATCTGAGGATCTTCCCTTGTCACTCTGCTCCTGGGCTTCTATGTGGTGAACAGCTTTCTGCCATGCCATTTCTGCCTCAAAGCCGCCTCACTATGGACTAGAGCCACTGAAACTGTAAGCCAAAATAAACCTCTCTTTCTGCCAGTAACATCAAGTATTTTGTCTCAGTGACTAGAACATGCCTTAAAAGTTTCTTTAAATGTTTATTTGTCAATATACACATATTGTGTGGCTTCAGTTAAAAAACTTCAACATAAAAATACTATCCTTGTTACGTTTAGTATTTATATAATCTTCATTACCTGATTCAGCAGCTTGTGACTTTTCTCCATTATGTTGATCAAGAGTAATCAAACATCCTGATGCTTTCCTCACATCCCATAATTTTACTCTACTGTCTGCACTGAGAAGAAATAAATGTTACATTGACAAGATATTGCTAGGGTAGCAGCCACGCTCACCCACTCCTTTAGCTCGATGGATCACAGAGGTTCCATTATGTTAGCACCAAAGGATTTGTACAGTGGGACTGGTGTACTTTTGTGTTTTCAGCAAATACTGAATACTCAAAAACTGCATACAAATGTGAAAAAACAGCAAGGATGGATAACCTGTTTTTAAGATAACAAGGACAGAATTGTGTTGCTCTTTATGTTGTTTTTATTTACAGGAGCATATTTTCCTCCAAGGTTCTAGCAAGTTTGTTAGTATATGACTTCTATTGTTATTACTCAAAGGCTGTCTAGACAATCAGTTAACTAATTTCACTTTAAGGGTCATTCTGGGTTGGGAATATAGCTCAGTGGCAAAGTGCCTACTTAGCATACACAAAGCCCAGAGTTCAGTCATCAGCACTGCCAAACTAAAATAAAAAAATCTATTCGGCACAATCTTGGTGTTTTAACTGTTTATATAAAAAACCTAGAAAGGTGCAAATGAGGACAGTATATTTTCAGTTGGTTTCTTGTACTTAAGTCATTTTTTGCCAGTTCAATAAGAACTACATTTGATGTCTCCTAGAAATTACACACTGCTGTTTTCTTTTAAGCAAGCAAAAAGAAAGGCAGACGTATCCATGATCACACATCAATTTCTAAGCTACTCCTAAAGAAAGAAATGTCCAGAAAGTCTATGTGCACGTAATCAATTCCATGGTATCATGACTTACGAAGACCTCTAGCATATTCTAAGTTGGGGGGTTACTGGTGCTAGTACAATGAGAGGGCATTACATTCTACAGCATGAAGCCCTTTCTCACTACACACAGTTTATACACTGTTATAATTGGTTCTTTTTACAGATCACCATCAAAGCTAGCCAACAGGAACAGTCAGAAAACAGCTAGTATATTTATTCCATTCTCAGGTTGGTTTCCTTTGTCTTTGGCTGAGGAAATTCTACAGTGAGAAAGAACTTAAATCTCTTCTGAAACAGCTTAAATTTTCACATATCCAACTCTTAATGTTGGTTACTAATTCAATCTGATTCAAACTGCTATAGGAATTCCAAGGATGGAAATCTTCTCAGCTCCCCTTTGATCTGGAGAAACCAGTGAAGCGCAAACTAGAATATAAATGCACCCAAGCATGGACCCACCGCGAGCACCTAGCTCCTCGCCTTCACCCCCCTCTGGCCAGCCTTTCCACTGCTATACTCCAGACCTTGCTGTACTTGAGAAATCATAAATTTCAACATCACATTCTGCAAACTATTAACAGAAGCTTCGGGGGACTAACCTGGGAGGAGCGCTGGCACCATAAAAGATCCAGACACAGATCTTTATTAAAACATTTATATCAAAATAGGGGTTGCTGATGCTGCTCAGTGGTACAGCGCACAGTAAACATGTATGAGGTGCTGGGTTCAATCCCCAGCACACACACAGAATTATGCCATAATCTTATTATGTGCTATTTTTTGTTTTTGAATTTTCTTGCTGACTTGCATACTTCTGTCTCAGTGAATGCTTGATCCCTCCTACAGGTTTTCTGTGATATGTTTCTTTCCTTACACTCATGACTTCAATCATTTTCAGGTACAGGTATGTACTCTCTTTTATATACTGAAAATTGTTCCATCTATGTAATCTTGAAAGGGAAAAACTGTACCAGGAAAACTGTTCCTTTTAAAAAAACTTTCTTCTTTTGAAACTGCCTAGTGCTGTAATAGCTTCAAGGCTCTGTAATTATTTTCTTGACCCCTATAACCACAAAAGCATAACCAAATGTGCAGGATGTCTCACTGTACTGAGCTTCATGACCATTAATCTAGCCTCCTAATTGATGGTCATTAATCTGGCCTTGTAACTGACGATCTCACCCTGCAGTCCAATCAGAAGAACCCCCAGCTGTTCTGTTTCATCTTTGTACCTCCTGCTTATGCATTACATAAAAGCTCTAGACCATCAGAGATTGGTGCCTGGTATTTTGGGAATGATCCCAATCAGTGCCCATTGACGTAAGTGAATCTGCCCCCAAATCCTGGGTGTTGTTTCAGTGTTTCTGTTGGCCATAGCAATCTGATGTTTTACTTTCTGTAGCTTAGTACAGCTCTGGTTTACATATTCAATTGAGCACAACTACTCAGCAATCCTAGGTGTTCCTAATCAGCTGCCTCTCCCATTTAGTCTGCTAATCCAGATCTTAACTAATGTCCCTTAAAATTGCATCCTCACTTCCACATTTTCATGGACAGTATCAAGTCTTAGTATATTAAAAAAACAATTGAGGTCATTAAATTTGCATTTCTTGAACTTCTGTGCCAAAGCAAGAAACTTACCTGTATTCAGTCCCACCCTTTGCACCTTCTATTTAGTCTCACAGTACCCACCCCTGGGTCAACTCCAGGATCAACCGTCTGTCTAGACCTGAACACCTCTCCCCTCCTGTCTGTGCAGTGTGATGCAGCATCAGTCATTCCTTCTGCTTCTTCACCTATTTTTCTCTACTGGTACTTTCTTCTCTGCAAATAAATATGTAACAGGCTTCCCTCCAATCAACAATTCCCCCCAAATTTAGATGCTTCCTTCTTTTCCCATAGTACACCCACCAAAAATGTATTGCCCTCTAATCACTGACTTCCCCGCTAAATGGGAACCTTCCCAAAGCTGTTACTTCTGTAGCCCAAGTACAAGGGTTGACACAAAGTAGGCAGCCAGTAAGCATCAGTAAATTTAAACTACTGATGGACATCTGATGAATATTTTCTATCAGATTCAAATAATTCTGGATTAAAAAAATGAATGGAAAAATAACTTTTTAAAAATTAACACAGTGGTATACTTGTGTGTTCAAAAAATAAAACAACAAAATGATTTATGAGTAGTTCTGGCTGAACTGCAAAATATCATGTTTTCTTACTGTTCTAAAGGTGAAAATCTTTAAGATGGATAGTAAGGATTTTAATGGAAAGGAAAAGTTCTTTTGAGTGATATGAATTAAAATCTCTAACAATATTTCTTTTTTTAGCAACTAATTAATAATTAAATATGCTAAAATATGTATCTTTATCAATGTAGTCTCTTTAACATGCTTATGGTTAGTAGTGTTAATTTAAAAACTAAATAAGCTACATTTTACCTGGCAGTTGCCAAGATATAGTCATTTCTTGGTGACCAGGAAACTGCCAGTATTTCCTGTCTGTGACCTGCAAATAAAATTGTGTGAAAATTCTCGGTAAAACACTTGAAAAAAAAAGATAAAGTTTCAAAAACATTTCCTAATTGTGAATAAAGCATTATAAAGTGATTAGATAGGTTCATCATTTTTTCATTATTTATAATAATTTCAGTTCAAATACTAATGTGAAGTCTGTAGGGACATTTTTAACAAATGGTATCTTAATATAAGAGCACTGGTTTGCTCAGAAAGGTCAAGTGAAAAAATTTAGATGTTGGTCTAGTCAGTAAATCCATATAACTCAACCTTATCTATTTCTATAATATACAGCCTTTGGAATAATACATAAAATAAACAGCTTAAAGAAATAGAAATATTTTTCAGTTTTTCATAAGGTTATAATGGAAAAAAATTATTGATTGTAGCATTTGTATAATTTCTTTTTCTAGAAAGTCTGGTGGCAAGTTTGTAGGATAAATGATTTCAACATTTTAATTCAGTTTTACCTAACTTAACTATTCAAATCAGAACTTTTCATCTGCCGAGGTTATATAAATAGAAAGTCGTAATAGTATTAAAAGTAGTACCCATCTCACCAAGTTTTCCTGATAATTTGTTTCACAGAGATGAATAATAATGTGTATTTCTGAATTATATTCAATCTTTTCATTGTTCAGACTTAATACTGAATAAAAGGTAGCAAAAATAATGTAAATTAGTATACCTTTTCCAAAATATTTCAACATTTTTTTCTAAAAGATTTAGGCCAGGGATATAGTTCAGCAACACAAGTGCCTGGCTGGCAAGTGCAAGGTCCTGAGTTCAATTCCCAGTACCCAAAAAATAAATAAAATAAAATAAAATGAAATATTTACACCACACAAAAATTCACTTGAATATTAAAAACATCAGAACAAATGTTAGACAGTGTTCATGGGACAAATGTACTGATAAGTTTCCATAGTTTATCCTTTTAAATGTTGCAATAACTCAAGGTTTTAAGTTAGATCTTGTATTTTTCATTTCTTTTGAACTTTCCCTATAGTCATTGTTCATATAAATGGTCCAATTTTATAAAAATAATGCACAGAAGAATCTTTCCCTGCTGACTATTAACAACTACAACAAATGTATCAATCATGTCACTTACAAAGAATACATTGTTAGTGCTACTTCTGTCTATTGAACAGTTAACTCAAAGTAGTAGTCGTTTCAAATTAAAAAAAAAAATACCCTGCAGTATATGAGAACAGGATCCAGACTTTAAATCACAGAGTTGTACTTTGGGTCCTCTGGTACCAACTGTAAAAACAAAAGGTTTAATACAATTTTCCTATAAATCATCAGCAAAAGGAAACAACACACCACCTAGAAATCATGACATTTCACAGTATGCATTCAGAAATACAAAAGTATATGCCAAAAATACATTTAAAATGAAATTTAATGCTTATAATTAGAAAAATTATTTTAATTCTCCCTGTACGTCAGGAGGAAGAGAACTCTATTACTTCATTATTTTTTATTTTAAACTACTTAGACATTTGCAAGAAGGGCCTGGGCTCCCCTCATGATCATGTCAGGTAACTGAGGTACAATACCAAGTCCAGGGAATTATATGGGAAATTAAATGTGTCATTCTTCTATGCCATTTTACCACATCAAATCACTTTATTTTAAAGGCTTAGTTTTCCAAGTTAAGGATACACTTCCAGTTTTAAGTACAGTAATACATTCACAAAGGCTCTGGACACAGACTGAATGGACCTCAGAGACAAGGTAGTGACTGATTTTTAACAAATGAAGGAGCTGCCTGATGTTGAGTGGTGAAGAGATTCATGGACAGCCGCAGAAACAATGCAGTCTCAGGGACCACACACTAGACAGTAGAGAAACATAGTTGCTTCTTAAAGTGAAAAAATTTTGTTGCAGGTGCTTTCACATAAGCGGCTGTTTAATTTCAATCACAATCCTCAAGACGGAAATAATTTTCTTGTTTTATTGCATCAAATTGGAAAAGTTAAGGAAAAAGTATGGAAATTTAGTGATTTAAAGGTAAATCCTTAGGGAACAGAATTTTTTTTTCATCTTTTAATTCTAGCCATTAGTATAAAGCCTGACTTGCAAACATCTATTGAACTAAATGTAATGACACATATATGTAAAAAAAAAATTCTGATCATTTCAGGTAATTAGATATGAACAAAGAGAAAGCATTTGACAGGTAAATGACAAAAGAATTCATGTACAAACCTGCTACCAAACAGTGCTTGGTGGCAACTGGAGACATATGATGACTATAAACTGTTTCTTCAAAATTAAATACATCTGCAGTCTGATAAACAAAAACATTTAAGTTCTAATGACAAAACCAAAGCAACAAACTCTTTTCCCCATACTTTTAGCAGTTTAGAAATTGACTGTTAGCAGTTTATTTGACTTAAACATAGTACATTTTATTTTATTTTTTTTTTTATTAAACATAGTATACTTTAGAAATTAAGAAATTACTGTCTTCAAAAAAAAAAAAATAAATTACTGTCTTCTGCTCTACCTCAGTCCAGGGAATTTCAGCGCCAACAAGGATCTCCCTCTTGATTCCCTACAACCTCAGCTACAATAACTGGGGCACTGTGACCTCACCTAGAACTGTTCCTAGCTTTGAAATCCTGCATTTCTGTTATCTAAGACAACAGTCTTACCCTTTGACTTCTCTTGCTACTTACTCTCAAGACAGTGTAGGCTGGGCGTGGTGGCACATGCCTGAAATCCATCTCAGCACTTGGGAGGCTGAGGCAGGAGGATCATTGTGAGTTCAAGACCAGCCTGGGCTACAAAGTGAGCTCAAAGCCAGTCTAAACTGCATAGGAGATCCTGTCTCAAAAAAACCCACAATGGAATAAGCCACAAAACTTCCTTCTGTCCACATCTTTTTCTCTCCAGCCTGACTTACAGGTTCAACAGACCAGTGTCTCTCTTTGCTGCCACTTTCTATTTGTCAAGGAAGATCTCGAATCTGAATGACTTCAAATGTGTGCCTTTTATGCATCTGCATCAAGGTTGACCTACGTAAGGGAAGGCAAACATTTTGCCTAAAGGGTAAAATGGTAAAAATGTTAGGGGTTGAGGACCAAATACTTATCTTTGCTGTTTACTATCAAGGCAACTACAGATAACTAGTGAACACATATATGTTCTAATAAATCTATTTATAAAAAAGTATTATTAAGGCTTGCCCAAACCCAATACTTGCCCAATGCCTTTTCTACACACTGTAAGAAAATCTTACAGTCTGCAAACTAGTGTTACTGTAAAAGAACATTCCTTTCAACTGGGTGCTCAGTAATGACTGCCAATCCTACTTTTCATTAATTTAGAAATACAGTATTCTCTGCAATATTCTGCAGCTATTTGAGATTTTCTCCATTCTCTACTGGCTATTTTTACTCAAACAACATCTGCTATGATATTTTAGGTGAAAGAAAAATTAAGGGGGGATCCAATAGAATTGTCATTGTTAGTGACAAAATTACAAGAAGTTTACTTCTACCAGCTAATTTTTCATTCTTCACTCCGGTTACATGGAAAAAATGATTCCTGCCCATTTAAAATTTAATTCCCTTTTGCACTGTCAGAAATCCCATTTTATCTTTTAGGTATCCATAACTTTTCTCCTGCCTCAGTTCCACGTTTAAGTCTCTTTCATCTTAATAGCACCCATTGCCTCATGGTAAACAAGTCAGGAGAAATTTCACTATCTTTTCTCGTGTTTAAATTCACATTTTGGCTATTTTAAGTCCTTATATACCATGTAATTGAAAACAATCAATTTTATTTTTATCACTCATTGACATATCTCTCCCATTATTGTGATAATCTCATCATCTTATCTATCATAATTTGCCAGTAACATGTAACACAGCTGACTGTACCACTGTTCTTAATTTAACTGGCTTCAAACGTTCAAATGCTCTCCATTCTCTCCTTACTCCCACTCGTTACTCCTTGTTTTTTTTTTTTTGCAGGTTTTGTTGTTCCTTTCTCTGTCCTATTTTAAGTTGGTGTTCCTCAAGATTTTGTTGTACAAACTCTTCAACTGACACCTGCATGCTTGTGATTCTAGTACAATGTCAAACAGGAGGAGGAACAGGGATAACTACATGGGAAAGCTTCCAATTTTTACCTGTAGAAATAATGTATACTTCACTAATGTCTTGAAGTATACTCTTTATTAAGGAATATTTTCTCTATTTCTCATACATTAAGGATTTTTTAAACAATCATGAATGGCTCTACCACTCCACCTTTACTAGTATCACTATTTAGCTTAGGACTCTACATAGCTGGTCAATTTTACGCTATTTTTTAAAACTTTACATTATTGTTGTTAGTAAAGGTAAAATTCCATTTAGTAGATGTTTAGTGCAGGTAAAGAGATTTATATTTGGTTTGTCCTAGTGTTCATACTATATGATCTCTTTTCTATGGTTAAGCATGGTACATTATTAGCCTCTAGAGTTATCAGTACTTAGGTTTTTTTGGTGCTATAATTGCTTCGTATTTTATTACTATAGCCAAGGTGTCACAACTATTGCCATTAGTTGGTTTTCTTGGGATGCCAACATTTGGACTGCCTTGTGGTGAGTAAAAATATGGTGGCCCATTCCTAGAATACTAGAACAAATATGCTGCAACATTCCATCCCAGGTAAATGGAGGTGGGTGGATCCTAGGAGAGAGAAAGAGGCTTGGTGCCACACCCAGAATACAACAAAGAAATCAAGGAAGAAAAAAGGTGGTTTCTAAAACTAAACAACAATTCATGTACAATACACCAAAATTTATGTGACACAACGAAAGCAGTGCAAACAACTACAGAAGTCTCCATACTAGAAAGAAGGCTTTCCAATATAAACAACTTGCAAGCCTCAAAACAAAATCAAGAGAACAAAAAATAGAAATAAGACAAAGAGACAGAGTGAAATTTATCACTGCGAATGCCCACATCACAACAACGCCCATGAATAACGTAACAACTCACCTCAAGGTCCTAGAAAAACAAGAACATTCTAAATCAGAAGCTAGTACAGGATAAAAGTTATAAATATCAGGGCAGAAAATAAAAGTGAGATTAAAATAGTTAGAAAGAATTAATAAATTGAAGACTTGGTTCTTTGAAAGTATAAACAAAATAGAAAAACTCTAACCAATATACGAAAAAAAGTAGAGAAAAGACTCAAATCCATGTAATTAGAAGTGAAAAAGTGAAATGAAAATGGACACTGCCAAAATAGAAAACATCATTGACAATCATTTAGCAAACAATTACACCAGTAAATTGGAGAAAACAGAGGAAATGGACAGATTCATGGACACACATGAATTACCAAATCTGAGCCAAGAAGATTTAAAAATCTGAAATAACCCAGTAATAGGCAATTAAATTAAAACAATAATAAAAAACCTAACAGATCTGCATGGATTCACTGTTGAATTCTAGAAAAACATTTAACACTTATGGTCCTTGAGATCATTAGTGAAATTGCCTACATCATGATAATATAGGCACTCTAACCAGTACTTTAATATGGTGGAAATCTCAGAAGAAAGGGACAGATTCCTAGATACCTACAAATTACCAAAATTGAATCAAGAGGATATAAAAATTCTAAGTAACCCAATACCAGTAAAAGAAATTGAAGTAGTTAAAAAAAAAAACAAAACACTACTGACAAAGAGAGGCCCAGGTCAAGAAAGATTTACTGCTGAGTTCTATAAGAACTTTAGAGATAATTTAATGCCACTAATCCTTGAATTCTTTTATGAAATTGAAAAGGAAGCAATACTTCCAAACTCATTCCTGGAAGCAAGCATTACTCTGATACCCAAAACCAGAGAAGGATCCAGCCAAAAAGGAGAACTGTGGGCCAATCTCTTTAATGAACATAGATGCAAAAATCCTTAGTAGGATTCTGGCAAACAGAATGCAGCAAGTCATCAAAAGGATTATACACAACCAAGTAGGATTTATCCCAGGAATGCAGGGATGGTTCAGCAAATGCAAATCCATAAATGTGACACACCACGTGAACAGAACCAAGGACAAAAACCACATGATCTCAATAGATGCAGAAAATACATTTGACAAAGTCCAATACAAATTCATTATAAAAACCTCACAAATAGAATAAAAGGTCATTGTGTTAATCTCATAAAAACCATCTATGATACACCAACAACCAACATCGTACTAAATGGTCAAAAACTGAAGGCTTTCACTCTAAAATTAGGAACAAGACAAGGATGTCACTGTCACCACTCCTGTTTAGTATAGTTCTGGAAACATTTGCCAGAGCAATTAAACATGAGAAAGATAAAAGGAATAAGGAAAAGAAAGGAAGAAGTTAAATTACCACTATTGGTTTATGACATGATACTCTACATTGAAGACCCCCAAACCACCAACAAAAGTCTTATAATTAATAATCAAAACAAAGTCAATACTCAAAAATCAATAGCATTCCTATACTTGAATAACAAACACACTGAGAGAGCAATTAGGGAAACAATGCCTTTCACAGTAGCATCAAGATAAATGAAATACCTAGGATTCAATATAATGAAGGAAGTGAAAGACCTTTATGTTGAAAACTACAATGCTGTGAAAAATCAGATCAAAGAGGCTGTTAAAAAATTGAAAGATAGCCCTTATTCTTGGATAGGCAAAACCAATATAGTGAAAATGGCCATACTTCTAAAACTGTGATGCAAATTTAATGCAATTCCAGTCAAAATACCAATCGCAGACTTCACAGAAGTACAGAACACAATCCTAAAATTCACATGGAAGCAGAAGAGATGTAGAATAGCAAAAGCAATTCTGGGCATCAAAGGCAAGGCAGGGATATCACAATCCCCAATTTGAGGTTACAATACAAAACTACTATGATAAAAACAGCATAGTACTGGTTAAAAAAACAGACATGAAGATCACTGGAAAAGAATAGCAGATGGAAAACAACTCCAAGCACACTAAGCCACATTATCTTTGACAAAAGTACCAAAGTCTTTCACTAGAAAAATGATAGCCTCTTCAATACACAGTGCTGGGAAACCTGGCTTTCCCCCATGCCAAAAGTTGAACTTAGACCCATATCTCTGACCAAGCACTAAACTAAAATTGAAATGGATGAAAGACCTAAATATACAAATAGAAATGCTTCATTTGCTGGAAGACAGAATAGGAAAAACTCTTAAAGATAGAGGTGTAGGCAAAGACTTTATGAAGAAAACCCTGGTAACACAAGAAATATTACAAAAAGTCAGTTACTGGAATCACATCAAATTTTTTTGCTTTTCCAAAACAAAAGAAACTACCCACAGTGAAGCAAAACCTCACAGAATGGGAAAAATATTTTACCAGATACCCCTCAAATAAAGGTCTAATATCTAGAATATATAAGCAACTCAAAAAAAAAAAAAAAAATCAGATCCCTCAAATTTAAATACTCAATCCAAAAATGGATACCTGGAAGGAATACACATTTCTCAAATGAACTACAAACAACAAATATACATGGATTCTCACCATCACTGGTCATTTGAGAAATGCAAACTAAAGCAACACTGATATTCCATCTCACTCCAGAATGAGTGGCTATCATTAAGAAACCAACCAATAACAAATGATGGCAAGGTTGTAGGGAAATAGCAACCCTTCTCCATTGCTGGTGGGAGTGTAAACTGGCATGATCACAATGGAACTCACTATGAAGACTGCTCAAAAACTAAAACTGTAGTTTCCATTTGACCTAGTTATTCCTCTTCTAGGTATCTTCCCAAAACAGTTAAAAGCACCATACCACAGTGGTATATACAGACTCGTGTTTAGAGGAACACAATTTATAATAACTAAATCTTGGACACAGCCCATATAGCCATCAAAAGATGAGTGGATAAAGAAAATGTGCTCTTTATATAGAATGGAATAGCACTCTGCCACAAAGGATAAACTTAATTCATTTGTAGGCAAAATGGATGCTTTTAGAGAGTATAATTTTAAATGAAGTTAATCAGACAAAAAAGTTTAACTATTACATTGTTTCTCTTATGTAAGGAATAAACCCAAAGGTTTAATAAGGAGCATAATGGAGGACAGATTTTGGAAAGCAGGAAGAACATGTAATGGAAATGGAAAATAGGAAGTGGGGAGTGGGAAGGAAAGAAGGGAAAAAGGAATGAAAAGAAAAAAATGGAAACAACTTTTTTATATGGAACGGGAAGAAGGGTTGAAGAGAAGGGAGGAAACTGGTAAGAATTAAGATACAATACATTCGGTTACAAATTCCCTAAAATGAATGTGATTAATATACACAACAAATAATGTACTAATAAAAAGTTTAATTAAAAAGAAAAGAAATAAAAGTGGTATATATGGGAAATAAGTCAAATCATTATTTCTAGATAATTGACCTTCAATATAGAAGGCCCCCCCCAAAATGACCAAAAGACTCACAGAATAACTGAATTCAGTAATGCATCAGAATACAAAATAAACTGTGATTCTGTGCACTCATAAAGAAACCACTGAGAAAAATATAGCAATAGAACATTTACAATAGCATCGAGAAAAATTACGTACTTAAGAATTAACCTAAGGAAATAAAAGAGCTCCACAATGAAAACTACAGCATGTTAAAAAGGGAAATTGAAGAAGATACCAGAAAATGGAAAGACAGAGAGGAGGCAGGGGAAATGGCAGAAGGGTAATCAGCAGAGAAAGAGCCTCTCTGAGTGTTACTGTCCAAACACTGGAATACAACAACAACATAGAAAAGACAAGGAGGGAAGTGACTCCCCCTGGACCCAGGAAGGACTAGAGGTGTGAAATGAAGCCCATGGAGAGAGTGAACAGAAACACTTCAACAAGGAAGGAGGTAGCCATCAGCACCTTCTGCCTGAGAGGGGACATGCTGGTGAGAGGAGTGAGTCAGACATGTGGACACATAGCAAGTGCTGGCAACCTCAGAGGCCTCCATGCTGAGATGCAGCAGTGGAGCAGAGCAGCAGACATGGGCTGCACTAGCTGGCAGTGAGTGCTGAAGGCCCGGTCGTCACACACCAGAGACCTATCAGCCATGAACCACTTTGGAAAAGGGGCTGGGTGACCTCAGGACTCAAGAGTGGCTGGTGGCTCCATCTAGCAGCTTCCAGCTAGGCTCAGAACTGAGGAAGGTGTGCTGACAGCTACAATCCACCAAAAGACTATCCATTACCTTGCCAAAAAGCTACGCGGGCTTGCTGGGATGAATCAACATAGACTGGGACTCTGTCTCCACACACCATCTACCAGTAATGACACAGAAAAAACTGGAAGTGCAGTTTTTTCTTTCCTCTCTCTTTGTTTCTGCTTTCTGGTTTTGTTTTTTCTCCTTCATTGTTTGAACTTGTTTTTACATGAGTGTGAATGGTGTGTCTAGCCTCTTTGTGGTTGCGGTCCTGCTCTGTTCTTTTTAGCTCTTCCTTCTCTTTCCCTCTAGCCTTCTGTAGCAGTTTGCCAAAGTTAGCATGATCCCCCTTTGTCCTCCAGCCTTACTTCTAAATTTTTCCTCCTCTTCCACTTTTCTATTTTCTCCCTAATCCATATAAAATTTTAACCCTTGAGGGCAAAGTTAACGTTTTAAAGACTTGTATACTGCATATAATTTTCTGGTTTGTTTTAGATTTTGTTAAATAACCACAAATCTAGTTCATACAGTTAAAGGTGGAAAATTAATATTTACTTCAGTTTGTCATTTTCTAGGCTGTGTTTTATGTTATTGTCATTAGTTATACTATAGCCAGAAGTGACATAATTTTTCTAAACAGTTATGCTTCCTGGTATGCCAAGATTGAGATTGACTAGAAGTCACTTCCTAAAAGTTCTAAATACTAGCAAAAAAGCAACCCACCAAAGGAAATTTACAAATATCATCCAAGGAATTAAAGAAAAAAAAAAAAAGAAAAAGAAAATGAGAAGACACTTAAACAAGATGAAACCCCAGACATCCAGTTCACCAAAGACAAATCCAGGGGTCCAGTGAGGTGGAACAATCAAAAAGCCACCCACATGGCTTATTTGAAGTGGTAACAACAAAGCAATCGAATGAGGCTCTAGAAAAAAATCAAATCAGAAGTAATTTCTCAGATAACTGCAGAGAAGGTGTCCACAATGAAAACCATACTTAGTGACTCTAGAGAAGATACAGACAAAATAATAGAGGAGCTTAAAAAAATTACGGAAGACAGGAATGCTTGGCATAGGAAAGAAATGGAATCCATAAGGCAGATTCAAGCAGATATCCAGGAGAACAAAAACTCTCTTGAAAGTATTCACAGAGATTAACCTAATGTGAGGACATGCTCTCAGATATAGAAGACAGACGTGCAGTTAGCATCAAGAAAGATTTTTTTAAAATAGCAAGGAACCATGAGAAATCAATACAGCAGCTGCTGGATGATGCAAAGAGGAATAACTTAGGACTAACTGGAGTGAATGAAAACGAGGATAGTACAAATGGTATAAAGAAAAAACCGTTCACAGATGCGATGGCAGAAAACTTCCCCAGTAGATAAAAAGAATTGACTTACAGTAGGTGAGGCATATAGAATTCTAGTTAGCCACAATCAAAGGAAATCTGCAGCCAGACCTATCACATTCAAGATTCCCCAAATTCAACACAATAATAGACTATTTAAAGCTATTGGGGAAAAGAAACAAATCACCTATAAAGGAAAGCCCATCAGAATCACAGCTCATTTCTCAGCACAAACCCTCAAGTCAGGGAAACCTTGGAGTGAGGTATTTCAAGTTCTAAAGGAAAACAACCTTCAACCCAGATTGATGTACTCTGCAAAGCTATGTTTCAAAACTGATGGAAACAGAATATACTTCCATGACAAAGAACATCCAAGGAAATCTGACCACCAACCCAACATTCCAAAATGTTTTGAAGGACATTCTAGAAAGAGATAACAAGGACTACAATCCTATGAAACCAAACAAAAGGAATCAAGCAAGCAAGGCAAACAAACAGAGAGGAAAAAAAGGTGTCACAGTGTGGGAGCCAAAAAATGGTGTCCACAAAGGGAAGCAACAATAGGGAAATAACATGACAAGGATAAGTCAATACATATCAGTTATAACTATCAATGTTGATAGCCTCAATTCACCAATCAAAAGACACCAATGGAAGAATGGATCAAGAAGCATGATCTGTCAATATGCTGCATACAAAAACACATGTGATTAAAAAAGATTGTCATAGACTGAAAGTCAAAGGATGGAAAACAATACTCCCTGTGACAGGAACTCAGAAAAAAGCAGGGTAGCTATTTTCTTTGGAGACAAAGTGAATTTCAAGCCAAGACTGATTAAGAGAGATAAAGGTCGGGGCCGGGGGATATTGCTCAGTGGAATAAGCACCTGCCTGGCAAGTGCAAGATCCTGAGTTTGATCTCTGGTACTGCCAAAAAAACCCAAACATACAGATATTTAAAGAGAAAGAAAGGTCACTACAGCTTTGTAAAGGGAACAATCCAAAAGGAAGAGATAACAATCATAAGTATATGTGCGACAAATACCAGTGCACCCAACTATATAAAACAAATACTAAAAAAATAAAATAAGCACTAATAAAATTGTATTGGGGGATTTCCATACCACACTGTCACAAAAAAAATAGATCAACTAGAATAAAAAATCAAAAATGAAATAATTGAACTGGACCAAACTTTTGGACAAATGGACTTAGATGTCTACAGAGTGTTCTACCCCACAACATCAGAATACACATTCTTCTCAGCTACACATAGGATGTTCTCCAAAAGAGACCACATACTAGCCTATAGAAAATTCTTAAATGCAAAGGATCAAAATTATTCCATGCATATTATCAGACCATAGTGCAATGAAATTGGAAATCAATGCCAAAAAAAAAACCAGAAGAACTTTATAAGCACATGGAAATTAAATAGCACCCACCTGAACAATCAATGGTTTGCATATGAAATCAAAGAAGAAATTAGACAGTTTCTATAATTAAATGGTACTGACAATACAGCATACTGGCATACTGGAATTTATGGGACACAATGAAGGCAGTCCTAAGAGAGAAATTTATAGTAGTGAATAACATTAAGAGAAAAATAGAGCAAGCACAAATAAGCAACTTAATATTGAACCTCAAACTTCTAGAAAAAAGAAGAGAAGGCTACACGAAAAGCTCACAGGAGGGAGGAAATTATAAAGATCAGAGCAGAAAATAATGCATTGGAGACTAAAAAAAACAATACAAAGAATCAATGAATTGAAGAGTTGGTTCTTTGAAAGACTAAATAGAATTGAAAGAGCCTTAGCCAACTTTAGCAAAGAAAAGGAAAGAAAAGACTGACCCAGGCATTAGGAATTAAAAGGGTGAAATCACAATGGACTGTGCAGAAATCCATAAGATCATCTATACCTATTTTGAAAACTTGTATTCTTTTTTTTTCTTTTTTAGTCTTTTTGAGACAGGGTCTCACTATGCAGTTCAGGTTGGCCTTGAGCTCACTTTGTAGCCCAAGTGCTGGTCTTGAACTTGCAACAATCCTCCTGGCTTGGCCTCCCATTACAGGTGTGCACCACCACGCCTGGCTTTGTATTCTAATAAGATGGAAAATGCAGGAGAAATGGACGGATTCCTAGATATATACAAATTAAAGCCAAATCAAGAAGATACAAAAATCCTAAATAAACCAATATAAATTAATGAAATCAGAGATGTAAGTAAAACTGGAAGCAAAGAAAACCCCAGGCCCTGACAGATTCACTGTTGAATTCAAAAGAAATTAAGAGAAAAACCTAACACCAGTACTTCTGAAACTCTTTAATGAACTTGAAAGGAAAGCAATACTCCCAAATTCATTCCTGGAAACAAGCATTATCCTGATACCAAAACCAGAGAAGGACCCAACTGAGAAAGAGAATTACAGGCCAGTCTCCCTAATAAACATACATACAAAAATCCTCAAGAAGATACTGGCAAACAGAATGAGCAAATCATCAAGAAGATTATAAACAATGACCAAGTGGGATTCATCCCAGGGATGCAGTGATGATTCAATATATGGAAATCAATAAGTGTAATACACCACATTAACAGAGCCAAGGACAAAAATCACATAATCATCTCAACAGATGCAGAAAAAGCTTTTCGCAAAGTCCAGCATCCATTCATGACAAAAACCTTACAGAAAATTGGAATAGATTGTCTTTCTCAATCTAATAAAAGCCATCTATGACTAAACAGCCAACATCACACTAAATGGGCAAAAACTGAATGCTTTCACTCTAAAATCAGGAATGAGACAAGGATGTCCACTGTCCCTACTCTTATTCAACACAGTTCTGGAAACTTTAGCCAGAGTAATTAGTCAAGAGAAAGAAATAAAAGGAATAAGAAAGGAAGAAGTTCAATTATCTTCATTTGCAGATGACATGATACTCTATATAGAAGATCCAAAAAACTCCACTAAAAAACTGCTAGATTTAATAAGCAAATTCAGTAGCCTAGCTGGATACGAAGTCAACACTCACAAGTCAATAGCTTTCCTGTACATGAATAACAAACTCAATGAGATAGACATTAGAGACACTGTACCTTTCATGATGGCATCCAAAAAAATGAAAATACCGAGAAATAAATCTAATGAAGGATGTAAAAGACTGCTACATTGAAAACTATAGTACTCTGGAAAAGGAGATTGAAGTGGATATGAGAAAATGAACAGACTAGAAGGTGCAGAATCAAACTCAGGACCTCATGCTTGCCAGGCAGGCACTATGCTGCTGAGCCCATGTCAATTTCAAAACCTTCTCTACAGCAAAAAAAACAACAAAAAAAAACCAAACAAACAACAGAGTGAAAAGACAACCTAGAGAATGGGCAAGAAATTTTGCCAGAAGTACCAAAATCAAAGACCCAAACAAAAATGGGCAAGAGAAATGAATACAAAATTCATAGAGGAAGTACAAATGGAGAATAAATACATAATGCTCAACATCGCTGACCATTAGAAAATGCAAATTAAAACAACGAGAGGCCATCTTACTCAGAAAGAATTGCCATCATAGAGAAATCAAACAGTAACATGTTCTGGCAAAGTTGTGGGAAAAAAATTCATCTCTTCTACATTGCTGGTGGGAATGTAAACGAGTACAACATTATGGAAATCGAAACAGTTTCCTCAAAAAAACCCCCCAAAAACTACAAATTCCATTTGATCCAGTTATTCCCCTTATAGGTATCTTCCTGAAAGTGTTAAAAAGATCATATTGTGGTGATAATATGCATACCCATGTTTATAGCATCACAGCTTGTGCTTGTAATGGCTAAATCTTGGAAGTAGCCCACACAAGAAGTCCTTCAACAGATGAACAGAAAAAGAACATGTGATATTAACACAGACTAGAGTACTACTCTGCCACAGAAGAATGATAAACGAGTCATTCGCAGGAAAACAGATGTACCTTGAGACCATAACAGTTAGTTTAATAAATCAGACACAAAAGTTTAAATGAATTCTCATATATAAGAAATCCAAATTATAAATAAAGAACAAAATGAAAGATAAGAGGAATTAGGGAGACAATCTTTCTCAATCAGAAAGGGGAGCAAAAGATGGAGGGAGGTAGAGGGAGGGAAGGGAAAGATGAAAAAACAAATTAGGGTGAGTTATGTACATGTCATGTTCAGGTCATGACCCCACACAATGGCTGCAAATATGTACTAATAAAAAATACCTTGAAATAGTCAAAAATAGTCTTAAAGACCAAAACAAAACGAAAATCATTAATATGTATTGACTTTCACTAAAAAGCTTTGTACATATTTAGATGATCATCTCCTTCACTGTAGTAATGTGGTGAGTTATGTTAATTGGCTTCTAGAAGTGAAAACAACCTTGTTTCCTAAAAAAATAAGTACCACTTAACTGTGATGCTATTCCTTTTGTAAGGTGCTAGAATCTGTTTGTAAGTAGTTGGTTTAGGATGTTAGCATCTCTAAGTCATATCAGCCTGTAATCTTCTGTATATTTTTCAAATGTTGGACTCAAGGATATGCTGGCTTTATAAAATGAGGACAAGTGTTTTTTCCTCCTCTATCCTCTTTAAGTGTTTTGTAAAATATTGGCATTATTTCTTTTTTAAATGTTTAGAATAATTTACTGATAAACATGTCTCAGTCTGGAAATGTCAGTCTGTCTCTATCAGTAGTTTCTGACTGAGTGCCAGAAGTTCTATATGATGTCATCTTCTCCACTGAGGTGTCAGGCTTTTTGGCAGGTAGGAGGGGCAGATCTTCTCAACCCAATCAGGGACTGAGCTGATAAAAGCTTATTTGGTAACTTTGTAAAGCTCTGCCATAATTTTCTACTGCTGAGATGAGGACTTAACACCAACTCAGAAACTTGCAACAACATATGTTTATTATTTTACTGCTCCATAGCCTTGAAGTCGTTCAGATCTCACTGAGCTGTAATCAAGGTGTTGACAAGTCTACAATTTTACACTTCTCTGGCCGTTCTTCTATAGTAGCTAACTTTTCGCCCCTACCTCCCTTTTCCACTGTTTAAGACACTTGTCCTTGGACTCAGCCCACCAGGATAAATCAGGATAATCTCCATTTTTTGAGGTCAATATTAACAAATTTAATTCCCCTCTGCCTTGTAAGCTAACATATTCATAGGCTGTGGGGTCAGGCCACAGGTATGTTGGGGTGGGTACTTCATTCTATCACAGGCACCACGGCTCTTCTCTTTGTTCCCATTTTCAGGACACACTCCCACACGTACCCTAACTAAGCACCTGGATTTCTATAGAGCCCCTTGTACTTAGCAAGTACTGTATTTCAGCTTCTCTCTCCAAGACGTGTGACTGGGGAAACACTGTCCCTGAGCTGATTCATACTGTATTTCTTAGTCTGTGATCTCTTGTAGCTTGAATGGAAAATGTTGGAAAAGGAAAACCAGTGCCTGGTGTAGGGCTACTTCTCCATACCCCTTCCTTCTGTGCCTTCTTAACTTCTAAACATTTTGGCAGCCCCACACTCTAGTTTGTCTTGCTTCTTTGGCAAATGGCAGAAAGAAAAACTTATTTGTAAAGATGAATTCAGTTCTATGAGGTTTCCTTTTCTGTACGATCTGGCTCTCTGGTCCCAGATTTCTTGGGAGCTTTCCAGAGCCAGCAAACAGATATTTATGTTTAGATTTTCTAGCTTTTCCTAGTGGTGATGCTGGTCCAGTTACGAGATACACCACTATAATCAGAAGTACAAGTTTGTGATATTCATTTATTCTGAAAATATTTATTCTCAGTTTCAATGATAAATAATGAAAATACTTTATTGCAAACATAAATCCAAAATGACCAATGGTATATTCTTTTTTAATATAGCAAGATAAAAAATGAGAACATCTATTTAACTCGAGTTATTAGAAGCATATCAATCCATATTTATTTACATAGCAGTTTTTTATTTTGACTAGAATCATGTCTATACTTTAAAATTCTATTAGATTTTAACATGAGGTTGCTAAGTCATCAATTATGCCTAAAGTGTTTATTAGTTCCTAATATATGTTTCTTTAGGTCATTAATTACCCTTATTTATTAGTTATTAATAACTAACTATAGTTAGTTAAATCATCAGTTATCCCTAAAGTATTTAGCATTTCCACACAACACTAGATTTAGTAGTGTTTAAAACACAGTGCTTTCCTTGGGCAAGAAATGCTCCAGAAAGCAAATAAGACATTCAGGCATGAAAATGATATAAAATAGTAATGTGTTCAATGTAGAAAACATTGTAAAATTAAAAGGGTGATCAAAATGAACACCAGAAGCTATAGTCACTGATTACCTGATAGACCTGGAGTGACCTTAGGCATCAGGTAGTCTGACATTTTAATTGCAGAGCTGAAGAGATCTTTGCTAATTATCCACTGAGTTTATGTAAAGTAACACATAGGCAGTAGAACGGAACTAGAACTGTAGTGTCCTGAATGTACTTGTAAAGAGGATGTGACCTTAGGAGAAGGAGAAGGGTACACAAAAGAACCCATAGGAGGGAATACAACATAATCAAGATGTGACACAAAGGAGACAAATTTAGCTATAGCACTGTTGATAGAATAAGAGGTGAAATTATGGAAAACTTAGAAGTGAGGCTGATTTTAGATAATGGGAATCAGCAGAGGGTTTGAGTATCAATATGATAAATCCATGTTATAATAAGATTAATTCTGGGGGTAAACTTTCTGTGAAAGCAGGTGGGAATCAAAGTAAGACAGGGAAACAAGTTAATAGTTTTTAGTAGTCTAGATGCAAGGCTGGTGACGGACATGGAAAAGAGAAGTATGAGAGAATCTGAGGGAACATTTGCCAAGATTTCACAACTAGGTGGAAGTGAAACACATTCAGTTTGGAACATGTCATGTTTGAAGGAAAGACAGCACATGTGAGTGAGGTAGAGAAACACAACAGTAGAGCTCAGGGAAAAAGCAGTAGAAAGTTCAATTTACCCACATATCAGAGAAAGCACTGTACCCTGACTACCTTTACTTTTTTTTTTTAACTTTCTCAATGAATTTCGGGTAAGTCCAATATCCTTCCTTGAATCACTAGCCCATAGTAGTTTTCAACTAATATAATACTTAACAGTTTTTGGTATTTACTAGAAGCTAGGCACTATTCTGGGTACTTTACATAGACCAGCTTATTTAATTCCACAACTCTTCAGTGAGATGCCATAGTTGGTGCCCCATTTATAGCTGAGAAAACTGCAATATGGAGAAGTTTGGACATTAGCAATAGTCTAGCTCTCCTTAACTACTGTGCTGCTTTCATATTTGAGAAATAGTCATATGAAAATGGTTTAGAATGAAAGTCTTCATTCTACAGAGCAAATTAGAAAGCTTCAATATACTTACTTGTAATGTATTTGTATCCCATACTTTCAGAGTTTTGTCAAATGAGCTTGATATAAACATGCCTGTGTCGTGAGGATACCACTGAACAGTCTCCACACTGTATTTGTGAACATCAGCATGGTTTCTACAAAACATCAATCAACATTTACAGATAACTGATTTCTGGGAGTTTCAAAACTGATACTATATTAAGAACAAGTAGCAGTCTCCATGTGATATGATTTGTCACATCCAGATCACATTCCTGTGTCCTGGCTGCCCAGGAGATGGGGAGAATGTGCACGCACCTGCAGGTTCAGGCTTCTATAGCACGCCTTATGTGGTGGTGGGGCCTCTTACTAAGGCTCCCAGCATGGGAGACTTCCCAGTTTTGTATTGTGTATAGCCCAACAGCATCAGCTACACTAGACTTATTCATCGTGGAGACAGCAGGGCTTTGCCTTTATTGGATTCCTCTTTTAGGTTTGGATTTGCTTTTCTTTTGCTTTGCATTAGCGCTCCCACTCTTAAAACTGTTGAAAGTCTTACTTCCATGGTGTTCCACTCTATAGTGCTTCTTATTAAGAAACTTATTGTATAACAGAAGGATGTTCTTGGTGAATGTCCAGAAGATTCATTAGTTCTGAGTAACTATCACCCACAGAAGCATGATCAGTCAATGACTACATTACAATATTAGCTACCTCACCTCAGGAGGGGTTGTGCTGTCCTAATGGATATAGTACATGCTCAGAACCAGTAACCAATACTATACATGTGTCATGGTATTAAACCTTAATTCAAACAAACTGGCTATTTGTTTGATACTTATGAAACTATGAGAAAAATGTGACAATTGCTTGGATATTTAATATCAGGAATTGTGTATGTGAGATAGTGGTACTAAGGTTATGCTCATAAAAATACTTTTTGTTTTAGAGATACAAACAAGTAATTATGGATGAAATAATATGCTACATGGGATATATTTCAGAAGAATCATGAGAGTAAACAGATATGGGAGTAAAGAAGAAAAAAGATTGCTTATGACTGACAGTTGGTAAGGTGGGAAAATGGATATATAGTTCCTATGCTACTGGCTTTTTATATAAGTGAAACAAAGTTACTAGGGTACTACAGCCCTCTGTATACAGAGCCATCAAAAGTTATGATTTTCAAGGGTGAAGGTCTGCATTTCAATGCTGGGTAAAGAACCCTGGATCCTTGTGGAGTATGTGAGCACCTGAAGGAATGAGAATGTGAAGCAAAGTCTTAAATGCCAGCTCTGGCCTTAAGATGGCTGAAAAAAATCCACTAACTACCCATATATCCCTTCTTCTTCTGTTAAGACAAGTAAAATTATCTAAAACAAAACTAGTCTGAGCCTCAGAAGGATTAAGATTTCCAGGTCTGTGTTTCCAAAAAGAAGGGCCAGAACCAAGAAGCATGTGTAGCTCTCTTTACGTAGATGCACAGCCCAAGTGCAGACCTTAGTGCTCTGGGAGCAGCTTTAACACACAGCGGATGTTGATGTTAATGCTCAGGGAGGCTCTCTTCTCCATCGCTTTCCTCAGCACCTACTCTGTTCATGCAAAGGTCTGCTCAATGGCTCACCACAAGCAGGGGAGGAGAAAGAATTAACTACCAGTATGGAAAAAGCTACTCAAGGTCAAAGACAGGCTGGTAAACCATGAAAGAATAACCAGAGAAGCTGAGCCAGCGGGTTTTGTTTTTTTTAATTAAGCATCTTTAAGCAAGTAGAGACACAACTATGTGTGAGGGGCAGAGTGTGGGGTTGCCTGTACATTTATCACATCTAGCTCTCAATTGTTTTTTTCCATATTAATATCATTTGAAAAACTAATTTGTGTTTATAATTAGCTGAGATACCCACAGACGTACCTTCCACTAAGTGGAACTAAAAACTAATTCGTTACTGAAGTGTGCTTTTCGATATAGAACAAAAAAGACATGATCAAAAACCTTAAATCTTGTTGAAAGTTGATACAAACATTGCTATGGGGAAGGTAAATGACCTTAAAAAAAACACTACTCTTGAATTTCAGCTATTTCCAAGAAAGTACCAGTGGATATCAATATAACTACATCATTTGAATAACTTGCTTTAGCCACTCAGATGATTGCTATTTTCATGTTTTGCATTATATGCAAAAATACTCCACTGTTTAAAATTTATGAATTATATTTTTCAATACACACCTGCCAATGGAACACAGTGCTTTACAAGTATAATAAGGTTGTCCGGTGGAGTTCTCAAGGTCATAAAGTACAATCACACCATCGGAACCACCTGATAACATGCTGACAATAAAAAAGTTCATGTTAATTGATCATTTCATTACTTCATTTATTTGTGATGATATATATCATGAAAAGTTGCTCCTTAAACACTGAAACGTATTATGATCATAAATAGAGTTAATTCTCATGAACGACTACAATAAGTATCAATAAACTAAATTTTTTAATATTTATAAAATTAAGACTTCATCCTTGTTTTCAACACAGAATGAAGAGAGGGTAAGAGAAAAGGGGATATAAAAAGAACTGAAAGAGAAAAAATGAAAATAGAGGTTTTCAAATGGAAAAGGACAAAGTAACGGAAGGAGCAGGGAGAGATGGGTGGGATAGGAGAGAAAAAAATTGATGTGCTACGTACATGTTACAAACTCCCCGTGAAAATGTAATCATCATTTATGCAAACTCGTACTAGTAAAAAATAAAAAAATTAAGTAAGTCTAAAAATTTTATAGCATAGAAAAACTCAGTGATCATTTCTTTACCTTCATGATTCCAAAAAGAATAGATGGTAGAAATAAAATGACAAATGATAGCTCTTATCTAAGCAAGTACGATATTACAAAGTTATTTTAAGGACCAGGGATATAGCTCAATGGCACAAACGCCTCCCTGGCAACCACAAGGTCCTGAGTTCAATTTCCAGTACCAAAAACAAAAAAAAAGTTATTTTAAGAGTTAATTATACTTGTGCTAAATGAAAAGGGAATCCAAGAGACCAGCTATTTCTGATAATATCTGTTATGTCACATGTCTAAACATTTCAACATAGGTAAGAAAGGAGGACCTTTTCACCTAAATCACAAAGCTGATAGGATGATAAAAGTGTCAAATTCCTTATAAGCACCTCCTTCTTTCTCTTATGAATGTGTTTAGCTGTTTAGCTTCTCCTGAGCACCCAACAATATGTACGTCAGTCTGCTAATACAGCTGCGGACAAGAGAGGCATTGTTCCTGTCTAGCGTTTACAGTCTACAGGAAAGACAAGTGGTGTACATAACCACACAAAATATTAGTTTTAATTGAGATCACTGTTACAATAGCTAACTTCTAGTTTTGGCATATAAGGTTAATTTCCTTGATTGTAATATTTAAATGGGATTTTAAAAAAAAATTTTAAAGTAAAAGCACAAAAACATATTAACAAACAGACACAAAGTAGCAAAAGAAATAGTACAACCAAAACTGATTTACAGACAAGGTGACATGGACTCAACAATGGTTGTTGCTTTACCTATTGATATCTTTGAAGTGTATATTCATGAACACAGATACAGACATGCAAAATTGGTCAAACAATTAATCATCTCAACAACAGAAAAAAAAAAAAGGAAAATGGAAAGCATTAAAGAGGCACAAAGTAGTACAACAACAGTAAGATCAGAATTGAATTATAGACAAAGCAACAGAAAACCAACAATAGTTGCTGCTTTGCATATTGATATCTTCAAAGTGTGTGCTCAGGATAACACTTACAGACATACAAGATTGATAGAATAACCCGTCATCAATTATTCCTTAGCATTAAGTGATATAATACAATAGTAGAACCATGTTAGCCCTCCTGCACATATGTATATACATATATACATTTTTGCCTCTTTCTTTTCTCCTTTCCCTCGTCCCATCTGTTCTTTGTTTTTGAACCGATTTCCTTCATGTCTCTTAGTTCATATTCCCACCCTCAGGTTCTTACATCAGTGACACAATACGTTGCCTGCACATGTACCGCTGATTTATTTCACTTACGAGTATGGACTCCAGTTTTGACCACTTGCCTACAAAGTCCCCAAAATTGTCTTTCTTTATAGCTGAATAATATTCCATTATATAAAAATGCCACAATTTTTTAATCCAGTCTTCTGTGGATGGACACTTGGGTTGCTTCGACATTTTAGCTATTACAAATTGCGCTGCTATAAACATGGGTGCACATATAGCAGAGTGATATGTTTTCAGATCTTCTGGGAAAATACCCAGAAGGGGAATAGCTGGTTTGAATGGAACCTCTAGACCTAGTTTGCTGAGAAATCTCCAAACGGCTCTCCACAGTGGTTGCACCAGTCTGCATTACCACCAGCAGTGTAATAGAGTCCCTATTTCTCCACAGCCTCGCCAGCATTTGTTATTGGATGACTTTTTCATACTGGCCAGTCTTACTGGGGTGAGATGAAATCTCGATGTTGTTTTTATTTGCATTTCTCGAATGACTAAGGATGTGGAACATTTTCTCATATATTTATTTGCCATTTGTATTTCTTTATCTGAGAAG
>PVLD010012401.1:0-60603 GCA_004027595.1 Dinomys branickii | reverse complement strand
AGAGAGCAAATAAATAACCTAATGATACACCTCAAACTCTTAGAAAAAGAGCAACAAGCCAAACCAAGAGCCCAAAGAAGGGAGGAGATTATAAAACTCAGGGCAGAAATTAATGCAATAGAGATGAAGAAAACTCTACAAAAAATTAGTGAATCAAAGAGTTGGTTCTTCGAAAGAATAAATAAAATTGATAAACCCCCAGCCAACCTTATCAAAAAAAGAAGGGAAAGATCTCAAATTCATGCAATAAGGAATGAAAAGGATGAAGTCACTACAGATCCAAAAGAAATACAAAAGATCATGAATACCTACTTTTAAAATCTGTATTCCCACAGGATAGAAAATACAGAAGAAATGGACAAATTCCTAGAAAGGTACAAATTGCCAAAATTGAATCAGGAAGACGTAAAAATCCTGAACAACCCAATATCAATTAATGAGATTGAAAACGTCATTAAAAATTTACCAACAAAGAAAAGCCCAGGCCCTGGTGGATTCACAGCAGAATTCTATAAAACATTTAGAGAAGATCTAATGCCAACACTCCTCAAACTCTTCAATGAATTCGAAAAGGAAGCAATTCTCCCCAACACATTTCTGGAGGCAAGTATTATACTGATACCAAAACCAGAGAGAGACCCAACCAAGAAAGAGAGCTACAGGCCAATCTCTCTAATGAACATAGATGCAAAGATACTCAACAAAATACTGGCAAATAGATTACAGCGAATCATAAGGAAAATTATATACCACGACCAGGTAGGATTCATTCCAGGAATGTAGGGATGGCTCAATATTCGCAAATCAATTAATGTAATACACTATATTAGTACAGTCAAAGACAAAAACCACATGATCTTCTCAATAGATGCAGAGAAGGCTTTCGATAAATTCCAACATACATTCATGTTAAAAACCTTAGAAAAAATAGGAATCGAGGGCCTATACCTCAATCTGATCAAAGCCATCTACAGCAAACCAACAGCCAACATCATACTAAATAGACATAAACTGAAAACTTTCACTTCAAAATCAGGAACAAGATAAGAATGTCCATTGTCACCACTCTTGGTCAACATAGTTCTGGTAGCACTAGCCACAGCAATCAGACAAGAGAGAGAAATAAAGAATAAGGATAGGAAAGGAAGAAGTCAAACTATCACTATTTGCAGATGACATGATACTATACATGGAGGACCCAAAAACTCCACAAGAAAACTCCTGCAATTAATTGACATTTTCAGCAGCATAGCTGGATACAAAGTCAACACCCAAAAATCAATAGCATTCCTATACATGAAGAACAAACAGACTGAGACAGAAATTGAGGAAACCATACCCTTTACAATAGCAAGCAAGAAATTGAAATACTTAGGAATCAATCTAACAAAGAATGTGAAAGATTTATTCAGTGAAAACTACAGTGCTCTGAAAAAGGAGATTGAAGAGGATTTCAATTAATGGAAAAACATACCCTGCTCATGGTTAGGAAGGACTAACATTGTAAAAATGGCCATACTACCAAAACTGTTGTACAGATTCAATGCAATTCCCATTAAACTACCGTTAGCATACCTCACAGATCTGGAGAAAATATGCGTCAAATTCATCTGGAACCAGAAGAGACCCAGAATAGCAAAAGCAATCCTGGGCAATAAGGACAAGTCAAGTGGAATCACAATCCCTGACCTGAAATTATACTACAAAGCTACTGTAATAAAAATCAACCTGGCACTGCCTCAAAAACAGACCTGAGGATCAATGGAACAGACTGGAAGATGCAACCACAACAAAAAACCCACTCAGCTACCTAATATTTGACAAAGGGGTCAACCAAACCCACTGGAAAAAAGAAGGCCTGTTCAATAAATGATGCTGGAAAAACTGGCTTGCCTCTTGCCGAAAACTGAAAATAGACCCCAGTCTATCACCATGCACCAAACTCAGGTCAAAATGGATCACAGACCTCAATATTAAAACAGAAACTCTAAATCTATTGGAAGAGAAAGTAGGTAAAAATCTTGAAGACGTAGGAGTAGGCAGAGAGTTCATGAACAAAAATGAAACTGCAAGGGAAACACTTCAAGAATCAATAATTGGGACCTCATTCTACTGAAAAGTTTTTGTACATCTAAAGAAATCACCAGCAAAGTAAAAAGAAAACCCACAAATTGGGAAAAAATCCTAGCTGGCTGTCCCTCAGACAAAGGTCTTCTATCTAGAACATACAAAGAATTAAAAAACATGGACCTGTCCAAATTCAAGGACCGAATCCAGAAATGGGCATCTGAGATGAATACACACTTCTCAGACAAAGAAATACAAATGGCAAATAAATATATGAGAAAATGTTCCACATCCTTAGTCATTCAAGAAATGCAAATAAAAACAACATCGAGATTTCATCTCACCCCAGTAAGGCTGGCCAGTATGAAAAAGTCATCCAATAACAGATCCTGGCGAAGCTGTGGAGAGATAGGGACTCTATTACACTGCTGGTGGGAATGCAGACTGGTGCAACCACTTTGGAGAGCAGTTTGGAGATTTCTCAGCAAACTAGTTCTAGAGGTTCCATTCAAACCAGCTATTCCTCTTCTGGGTATTTTCCCAGAAGATCTGAAAACATCATATCACTCTGATATATGTGCACCCATGTTTATAGCAACGCAATTTGTAATAGCTAAAATGTGGAAGCAACCCAAGTGTCCATCCACAGAAGACTGGATTAAAAAACTGTGGCATTTTTGTATAATAGAATATTATTCAGCTATAAAGAAAGACAGGTTTGGGGACTTTGTAGGCAAGTGGACAAAACTGGAGTCCATACTCATAAGTGAAATAAATCAGTGGTACATGTGCAGGCAATGTATTGTATCACTGGTGTAATAACCTGAGGGTTGGAATATAAACTAAGAGACATGAAGGAAATCTGTTCAAAAACAAAGAACAGATGGGACGAGGGAAAGGAGAAAACAAAGAGACAAAAATATATGTATGTATATATGAATACACATATATGCAGGAGGGCTAACATGGTTCTACTATTGTATTATGTCACTTAATGTTAAGGAATAATTGATGATGGGTTATTTGATCAATCTTGTATGTCTGTATGTGTTATCCTGAACACACACTTCAAAGATATCAATATGCAAAGCAGCAACTATTGGTGTTTTTTTTTTTTTTGTCTTTGGTTTTTTGTTTTTTGTGTTTTTCTGTTGTTGAGAGGATTAATTGTCTGACCAAGTTTGCATGTCTGTATCTGGGTTCATATATATACACTTCAAAGATATCAATAGGTAAAGCAACAACCACTGTTGAGTCCATGTCACCTTGTCTGTAGATCAGTTTTGATTGTACTATTTTTTATGCTAATTTGTGTCTGTGTGTTAATATGTGTTTGTGCTTTTATTTAAAAAAAAAAAGACAATGAGATAAAAATAAACAAGGAAGATTAGACAAGAAAAGGCCCAAGAACGCCGCCACAGTAACACTGGGGGAAAGTATTAGACAAATAAAAATCATAAAAAATGAAGAATTGCCTAAGAGAAAGTGCCATCTATTGAAGGCAGCCAAAACTACACACTACTTCAGGTTCTAATACTAGGGAGACAATATGATGTTTATACACGTGGTTGTTATTTGTTTCACTTATGAGTGTAGTCTCTAGTTGCATCCATTTACATACAAACGTGTTGAGTTTATCTTTCTTTATAACTAATACTCCATTGTATAAAAATATCCCATCTTTTTTTATCCTTTCCTCAGCTGATGGGTTGTTTCCAAGATTTAGCTATGACAAACTGTGTTGCTATGAACATGGGTGCACGTATATCACTCAGGTATGATGTTTCAGTTCTTCTGGGAAAATACCCAAAGGAGAATAACCTTGTTTTAGAATTCTCTATCATTTTTACTGAATTTTTTAACACACACACACACACACACACACACACACACACACACACTACTATATGAGTACTAGGAGTCCTTAGAAAAAGATAAACAAAACAAGTGAATACCACAAATGCAAAAAAAATGCCTAAGAAGTTTCCTGGAACAAAATAAAAGACTGGGAAATATGTAAGAGAAAAGCTCCTCATGTACCTAAGGGGTTCAGACCAGAATGACTAAAGCCAAGACAGAAGTAAAATTGCTGAACTTGAGGAAGTCTTGGACACTGAAGCAAATTACAGCATTTTCAGACTCATCTACAATGACTCTTTCTTCCAGAAGACAGTGCTGTAGTGCATAAGACACTCAGCAAAATCAAATGTGAAGTGAGGACCTAAGCCCAATAAGATTCCTCTTCACGGAGAGAAAAAGAGCTCCAAGTGCAAAGGCTGCCATGAGTACTCAGGAGTTCCTGGGTGTTCTCCAAGGAAAATAGCAGAGAATCAGCACACACAACCAAGATGATTAAAGTGAAACCTCAGGGCCTGAGGGCACCAGGGAAATTCTGAGTTCCTTGATCAGAAGGAACAAAGCTGGCATCCTTAAAAGCCAACTGGCTACAGATTCTGTGGAGGCTGGTACCCCTGTGAAGAGTCACTGACTTGAAGCTTTGGTGTTCTGGACCTATGAGGCACATTCTTTGTCTTCTGGTCTTCCCCAACGCCCTTGTCTGCAGCTACTCCAGAGTGTCTATGCCTTCCCTGTCTTCTAAGCCTCCTGCTTCTATGCTTGGATTCACTGAACTTTATTCCTTCTGTGTTTTGCTTCTATAACAGAATTGCATCTTTTCACATGAATCATTGCAAAGAAATAAACTGTGGTTCAAAAGGGTCATATATGGTGCAGCTAGATGAAACACACATGGGTTCATTACATGATTCTTGTAATTTTTAAGCTCAAAATTTTCCAAAATACAATGTTGGAGGAAACTAATATTTCAAAAAATATCAGATGGTAGAAAGAAGAGCTTTCTAGACAAAAGGAGCTGTGTGTATGAAACTCACAAGAAACAAACAGCTTGAGCCATTAGAGCTGAAACTCAGACAAGGGCAGCTGCAGCAGAGTTCAAGTGGGGGTGGGTGGGCTGGAGAGCTGCAGGGCAAGGGAAAGGTGGAGTTTCAAGTACACTTGCTGGGGAGCCTTAATGATGGTCAAGCCGGGATGTGACACATCAGTGCTCTCTGGCTGCTGTGTGCAGAAACCGGTGGGGTTCCCAGGGCAAAGGAGGAGGTGGCATGGTGCCCTCCTGCTAGTGACAGCTGAGGCTCTAGGGTTCCATGAGAGATGGGGAGGTCAAGCATGCAGGCCACGTACACAGCAGTCAGACTATGACCAGAGCTGTTAGACACGAAGAATGGAGGGGTTTAGGGAGGGCCAAGTGGGAAGGAGAGGAGTCCTGCTTTCCTTATAGGTTAGTGGGGTCACTGGAGGAGGAGGAGATTGGGTGCAAGAGTAGATCTCTGGGGAATACCGATTGCGAGTCTCTGAGAAGCTTTATTTAATACTCTAGGCCACATTATTAGACCTATTTTGCCGATCTGGTAAGTGCAGTATGGGTGAAGGCAGAATGATTGGTGAGAGGCGTGTTCCCATCTCCAAGTGAGTTCTTAGGTTAAAAAAACCAAAACCCCTCTGCTGCTGGGACTGCCCCAGGCCTAGAGGGAAGGCTGACTCTGGGAAGGAAGACAGCACAGGGCTGGGAGCCAGGCCTCCTGCACTGCAGGAGAAGCAGGGAGGAGAGCAGAGACCCAGACCAAGCTCTGGTCAGGCTGGAGCAGTGCTAGCTGGGCCCTGTGCACTGGGTGCCCGCCAGCTCCTCTGGGACCACCCTGTGAGTGGCAGCCACACTCCCTGCCTGTCCTTCCCCCCTTGTCCTCCATGACCATCACCCTCAGAAGGCACATTCTGCCTCTCAGAAGTTCAAGGAGTGCCCCTTGTGCTTGTGTTTTTCAGGGATTTCAATGAGTTCTGATTATGCAAGGGGTGAATGTTTAAAATTTTAAGATTTATTACAGTGAAAGACACATTGCCGTTAGTATGTTCCCAGCAGCTTGAGCCTCTTGTGGACATGCATGACTGTCCCATTAGGCTGCATGGGACAGTCCCATCATGTGGTACAAGCCACCCAATGGGACAGCCATGTGTGTACCACAGGTGGCACAAGCCACGCGGCAGCGAGAACTAGGGATTACAGCCCCATCAGGCGTTCATCCCCAGGTGACACTCACCCCATCTTTCCTGATTCTTTCTGAAGCAGTCCCAGAAGTCCTCTTTGGTGAGTGTCATTAGTTGCACTGTTCTGGCTGCCTTGATGTCCTGAATGGATTGAAAAGGTTCACATTTCATGGTCTCTTTGACCTTGGGGAAGAGCCAGAAGTTGCACAGTGCCAGATGCAGGGACTGTGCTTCCGCAAGCCTGCCTTCCGTCGGAGGGCACCCAGCAGCACTACATTTCCATCACACCTGTGGACACGCACAAAAGAGGGTGTGCAGGAGCTGGAACCAGTCAGGAAGGGGGAAGAATGATCAGACTTTGTTCAAAGAGAGCAAGAGTATTTTAAGGGCGATTAGTGGCACTGTGCCTTTTATTACTTAAAAATTCAAACCCTCATTATATTTTTCCATCACCTCTTGTATCTTGTAAGGGAGCAAAAATCTCCTGCTTGTCCCTCCCAGGGATAGCTTCCACCCTGCAGGCCCTGGGCAGACTGCAAGGTACTGTTGCGGTGCTGCACTGCTCCACAGACAGGAAGCCACTGGCTGTGTTCCTAGGAAGGAAGTCTGCCAGGATCAGCCCAACCTTGCTGATCAACACCCCAGGAAGTACGTCATCTCCAGTTTGAGTTTGAAATTCCAGTACTGAAGATGCTGATTAACCTTACAGCAACAGAACCAGGCAGAACTGCGGGGCACTTAAAGGGCTGCTTTGAGGTTGTCTGCACCTAGGAGGCACTGTCTGGCACTGCGCACACAGTGCCTTGGAAATGTGCAAGATGCTGCCCAGCCGTTCCTCAGCTTCTGGGCCCGTGGACACACAGAGCAGGTAAAACACAGGAACTTCAACGCCGATGGGGAGGAAATGGTGCCATCACTTTGTAAAATCACATGAGAATAAATCAACTTTGAAACTAACACTTTCACCTCAAGGATAGAAGCTGTAAGGAAGACGGAAAGATTTTGTCTAGAGCACCCTGAAAAGTGTGGCAAAATAGACTGCTTCAGCCCAAAACAAGGAGGGATCCCTTGCAATCCAATGAGAAAGAAAACTCGGAAATTCTAGGCAGCCACAAAGGGCGGATGCTTCCAGCATGCATCTCGGTCCCCGGGGGCTGATGAGCAGCTCTGCAGGCCGGTCCTCGGGCGCACTGGACTGCACATCGGTGACAGGGGTGCCGCGTGCGCGCCGGAGGCAAGAGCGCTGGGTCAGTGCTGATTCAGCAGCGATGACAGTTAAGCACTTAAAACCCTGGGAGAGTAAAGCCAGAAAGGGACCCGAGAGACCCTGCGGTGCCCATGTTTTACAGAGCAGCACAGTGAAGGCAGGAAAACCCAAGGAGGCTCAGTGGCTACTTCAGGGTGTGCGTGTGTGCGAGCATGTGTGTACGTGTTCATATGTTTGTGATTCCTTTTTCAACTCCCCAGCAAAGATTCGAGTAGAATTTTTAAAAATTGCAGGAAAAGAAAAATATACGTACAATCAGAGCTGTCATGTCCTAGAGACCTGTAGGCAGAAAAGAGGAACTTTCTCTACATTGTTTAATTTGAGCATCTCATATCCATTTATAGTTATAGACTGAAAGAAAGAAAACGAAGACCGAAGCCCAAAGAAGCTGAGCCCCTTGTCTACGTCCACACGGCAGGCCCGCGTCAGATGAGCAACGGGACGTGGCCCTGCTGCCACGGGGTCTCCCTTGTTCACAAAGCCCAGCGGACCCGGGACTTCCTCGAAGGCAAGCTTGAAAACCAGTGTCTACTTTTCCAAACGTTCTTATAGCAAAGTTATTCGTCATAGTCAAAAAGGAGGAAACAGGAATGCACATCAACTGAGGAATTGATAAAACGGGTACATTGGTACCCTAAATTATTATTCATCAACAAACGTAATAAAATATCAGTACAAGTTACAGCATGAATAAAGCCCAAAACTGTTGCACTGAGTAAAAGAAGCTGGCCCCCAAGCCTCATAATATGCAGTCATATCCATATGAAATGACCCAGATCAGCACGTCTGTCTACGGCAATATGAAGTGGATTTGTATTTACCTGAACCAGGGCGATACCAAGGGGGAAATGTAGAATGACTGCCAAATGGGCTTCTTGGGGGATATTCAGAATCAGAGGATGGCGATGTTTGATCAACTCTATAAACATACTAGAAATTTAGCTGTAACATCAGAAAAGGTAGAGGTTATTATATGCTAATTATATTTCAACAGCTATTAAAATCCAGTGCTTCAGGTCTCTAGACAATAGTATCAAAGATTCCCCTATAATTAATTTTTTTTGAAATCCCTCTGAGTCAAAAGTCAGTCAACTATCATTCAAGGTGACTCATGACAGAAAGTCTGGAAGTCTGGGCACTAAGCCAGTCTAAATTAGTATACTCATTTCTTAAAAATTTTATTGGTGCTTTTTTGCATCATTTCCAAAAACTTTTGCTTTTTTGTAAGACCTGAGGATATTTTCTGTCCTATGTAAAAGTTTCATAGCTTCAGCTTGGAGTTTAGTATGCTCTATTTCACATTAATTTTTCTGCAAAGTGCGAGGTGACTTTCAGTTGCTCTTTTTTTCTGTCCCCTGTGGAAACCTGGAATTCTGGAACCACCTGTTAAGACAAAATGTTTCCCACTCTCCATCCGACAGCCTCAACTTCTGTGTCAGAGTTAGCTGAATGACTATGTAACAGCACATCTGTTCCCATACTCACTTTGCTATACTGGAGACCTTTCTCAAGCATCCTGAGGTATCTTGTCACCAATCCCAGGAGAAGTAAAGCCTCACCTTTTTGCTCCTCTTGGGAGACTGTTTGGCAAGAACAAGTCCCTTGTGATTTCTTGTGATTTAAAAAATAAATGTCTCAATTTTCTAAAAAAAGTGCTAGGATTTTGGTAGCAGTTGTTCTGTTATCTACAGATCAGTGTGAGGAAGACTCTAAGAAACTTTATGGCCCTTGCAGCACACAGGTACAGTACACACTCCAGCTTTTGGTCTCCTGCTGCACCTGTGCAGTGTGTTTTTATTACTAGTACATGCATGTGATCCACAGTGCCTCCTTCCAGTGTGGATACCAGGAACAAGCACATAACACACCCTAATGTTTTCTATCCGCTTCCCTCCTTTCCCTCCCCCACCCCCCACCTCTTGGTCTCTTTCCACTTGCAGAAGGTCTCTCTCCCTGTTCCTCCCACCTGTCTTTTATTTTACTCTTCAATGTACTTATACGTTGGGCTTCTCATATGAGAGAAACCATATGGAATTTAAACTTGTATGTCTGGTTTCTCTCACTTAACATTGTGTTCTCTAGACGCGTCCATTTTCCACAAATGACTTGTTTATCCTTCTTTATGGCAGAGTGGTACTCCATCATGGGTCAATGCTACATTTTCCTTTTCCATCATCTGTTGGTAGACGTATCGGCTGCCCCCAAGATTCAGCTACTACAGCTTTTGCTGTTGTAAACATGAGAATGAATGTATCACTCTATTGTAATGACTTTCACTCTTTCTGGAAGATGCCCAGAAGGGAAATAGCTGGGTTGGGTAGAGTTTCTAGTTTTACTTTTCAAGTATTCACTCTACTGACTCCACACTGGTTGCACTAGTTTACAGTCCAACCCACAATGCAGAAGGATTCCTTTTTCCCCACAACCTTGACTTCATTTATTATTTGATCTTGATCACGGCCACTCTTTCTGAACTAAGATGGATTCTCAGTGCTCTTTTAATGTGCATTTCTCCAGTGCCCAGAGATGCTGAACTTTTCTCTATGTATTTATGAGACATTGGTACTTCTTCTGTGAGAAGTGTCTATTCATTGCTGTATTTATTCATTTCATTTTACACTTAAAAGGTAGAAAAAGTTCTATCTTTACTTATAAGTTCTAAAAATTGCTTGTAGACTCTTTATCACCTTCTATATAAATATTTGTGTAATATGCAAAATCAACAACTTTGTGTCTTTTCTCCTACCTTCCTGTATATTAGCCATTTCATCTGCCTTACAGCACTGGCCAAGGCCTCCAGGATATTGTTGAACAGAAATGTAAGACAGTGATACTTCATGTAGTTCCAATTTCCCAAGAGAAAGTTTTCCATAATTCACCCCCACTATGATATGAAATATGATTGCTTTGTAGATGCTGTTATCAGATTGAAGAAGTTTCCTTGATTCCTTTTACTATGAACAGACTTGGCAAATTTTTCTGTATGTATTTAGATATAATAGATTTTTGTACTTTATATTTTAATATAAAGAATTTTTAAAATTTATTTTCAAATGTCCAACCAAACTTTAATTTTTTGATAGGACTTGGTATATAATCTGTTTTATTTGTGACTTCAGTAGATTTGCATACAGTTTGTAATGGATTCTCCATGTAAGTTTATAGAGAATTGCAATGTACAATTTTATTTCTTTGCAGTATTTTTCTGAGGTTTCTAAATTGGAATATATCTGGTTTTGTAAAATAAACCCAGAAGGAGAATATAATCTTGACTTTCTGGAAGAATGTATATATGTTTTATTTCTTAAATATTTGTTACATTTTCTTTTGAGGAATTTTATAATGTACAGAATTTATTTAAGAGATCTGTGCCCATTCTGTATATATTCTTGAGCTATTTAAGAATTTTTAAAGACATTGGTATAAGTTATTAAGTCGTCATTGGTACTATGCTGTTTACAATGTTGCTTTATTGTTTCTGAAATGAGGTCAACACTGGAAGTGTTGATGATGTAAACTTTTCCTCTTTTTCACCCCCTACTCTGTCTTACTAGATTTTGCATAAACTTTATTAGTTTCACAGAACCAACTTTGATTTCTTATTTTCTCCCGGTTTTCCTCCAGCCCACTATGGCACCTGTTACCCTGTTACAACTGCAGGCATCTGTGTCACAGTCGTGGGCTCAGACAGGCATGGGCCCATCACCCCTCACACTCTGCTTCAGGACAGGTGTGCATTCTCCAGTGTGCAGGGGTGCTTCTGAAAACAAAGCTTCCTTGCTGACAAAGATGGGTCAATTGCTTGCTTTGAAAATTGGGTCATTTCCATGCTTGTTATTCTTTCAAGGATGCTGGAGAGGTGGGTCAGAGCAGGAGAGCCTTCAGGAAGTTCCCGTGTGCACAATCATGTTCTACAAAACTGAGGGGAATAAGTGAAGGAAGAGAGGAAGCCAGGGGAGTTGATACACATCTATATCAGAAGTTAAAAGAATCGCAATAATATGAATACTATTTTAAGACGTATTAAGAAATTCCTCAGCAATTTCATCCACTTTCTGACATGAGCTTCCTGTCATTCCTGTTCTGCTCCTTGTGCCCCAGGGTCCACCCAGAGACAAGGCTCCTCCACCACAGGTAGCCATCACAGGCTTTGACTTCCACAGGGGCTACAGCCATGCTGTAACTGATGGCTACGTTGTCTGTGGGGAGTTCAGGGATGTGCCCCTGACTGCCTGGGAGAATGAGCAGACCCTCATTGAGAAGAAGGAGAAGGAGAAACGTGAGAAGCGGGCCCTGAGGAACTGGAAGCTGCTGGCTCAGGGGCTCCTTTTCAGGGAGAGGCTACAACTGCGCTACAGGGCACAGAGGGGTGCCGCAGCTCCACACACAGGAGGAAGAGGTGGGCTGTCCGAGGATGAGGAGGGGACCAGCTCACAAGCACAGGCAGCCAGGGTCCTAGCTGCCTCCTTGCCTCAGAACTGAGAAGCTGAGGAAGAACAGAAGCTAGAGTGCCCCAGGAGGAACAGAAGGGCAAAGAAAGGCTGCCAGCCACCTGTTCCCATTCAAGAAATTGTAACCTGTGTTCCTGGTCTGGAAGGTGTATGGACTCAGGCTGGGCTGAGGTCATGCTTTAGGTGGGTCCCCCCAGGACTGTTCGCTGAAGGCTTGAGCTCAGGGAGTTGCCCTGGGACTCCTGTTCTTCCACCTTTGGAGATGGGATCAATTTGTTTTCTTTAGCAGAAAGCACTGGGAAATTTGGGGGTGGAGGTAACCTACCCATCTCCACCCACCAGACCCTGCAGCCTGGCCCCTCTTGGGCTTAGGACTCTTTCTCTGCAGGCCACTTAACCCCAGGTGCACACTCCTGGAGCACACGAAGCGTGGCTTGGCAAGTGTTCGCCCCTCTGTGGACACCAGCTTCAAACCGGCAAATGCAGTGCGCCTTCTGCTAAGGGGAGACAAGAATAAATGAGCCACATGATGAATTACTCGGAAAAATGGGTTTGAACATATGACTAATCTTGTCAAATCTGAGGTCTGTTTCATTTATTTTAAAAGATAATATTCCTTAATGTATATTTATTATCATTATAAAAAGAAGACATCTACAAATGTAGAAAATGTGAAAAAAACAGCTTATCATAACGGAGAGTAATGATACCATAATACAGATGATATACAATCAGACCAAAGATACTACAGAATCTTTACATTGTTCCTTTTATATTTTATTTTCTATGAATTGTTCATATTTATGTGTATATCATATATGTATATTTCTAATTCTGATATATACTAAGACAATACATCACTTACTATTTTCCACAATTATGACTTTTAATACTAAACAACAGGAAAGCTACACCTGCATGTCTAGCATATATTAATCCTTCAATTAAATTATATAACTATCTAGGTCAATTAGAGATCTAAATAGCTGTGCACTGATAGGTCTATAGATTTTTGCTCCTCAGCTACACACTATTTTAACTATTGTAATTGTATAATATGATCCAGTGTCATCATTAGTACATTCTTTGTTGAAATGTTTTAAATTTAAAAATAATTACAGATTAAGTGAATTATAAAAGCCATATAAATTTTATGAACCTTACCCAGGTATAGGAATGCATTGCAGAATCTTAAATATTATTATATTACAGAATCTTAGAATAATTAGCAAAATTAGGAATATTTGCATAATTGTGTCAATCAGTTTCTATTGTCCAGGACCCAATCCAGTATCAACATCGTCTTAGCCTATTTCACTCTGGAACAATTCTGTCATCTGTGTAATGACTTTGACATTTTTGAGAAGAACTGACCAACATTTTATAGGCTGTCCTTCATTTTTGTGTACATACGATGCTACTAGTTGTTTTACTGTAAGTTACAGATTTGGGTAAAGGATATCACAGAAATGATAGTATACCTTAGTACATCCTACAGACATGTGTTGATTAGGCTCCTAACTGACATTATTTTTTATTTCAGGATTAAGTTAAAATCTGACAGATTTTTCCATTAGGAAATTAGTATTTTTGTCTTGCTCACTGGTAAGATTTTATGGGAAGATATTTTATGGATAGGCTAGAATCGCAATTCTCACCTTATTTCCACACATCAGTTTTCACAGCTATTGACAACTCTGGTCTGCAAAATTGATAGTGTGGTGTTCACAAGAATACATATGCCATTGCTTATTCTTATGTTTGTACCTTTAACATCTGAGCAAAAGAAACAAAGTATAACCAAATCATGGTCCCTGTCTAGCCAAGTTGATGATCTAAATAAGTGGCTATATTTCCTGTTAGACGTCATATTTATGTTGTTCATAAGATAGCAAAACTATAATGCTAAGAAATCTTTCGTCTTGTGGCTGCCCAGTGACTTGAAAAGAAGCCACATATAGTGATTGACCTTTTTACCTCAATCATGTTTAATAATGTCTTATGATTTTGTTGTTTTTATAAAAATTCTTTCTTTTACTTTTGAAATAGTCCCACATTTTTTATTTATATATTTTGGTCTTGGGAATAAAGCTCTTTTATCTTCATATATGTCAAATGACTTTTACTATTTGCAAATTTTTAAAATGTTCTATGTATTTTTGTGTTTGGCAAGTTAACTAAACTTTGTTATTCATTCTAATACTTTGTTACTAATTTCCAGTATTCCCTATGAACTTCTAGCTATTAGACTTTTACCAAATAACTATAATTCTACAATTTGTCTAGTGAAGCATCAGTTTTTTTCTTTCAGCAAAAGTTGTTGGTATATTAAAATCAGCCCAGCTAGTAGCCCATACAATTGGGTGGTCTGAGTACCTCAGCTTTTTCTACCAATTACCACAAATTATATCTATTTAACATATTTATAAATATCTTGCATTATAGTCTGTTATTCAGAAAGAAAATAAGTACAGAAGAACCATGATCATAGGTATTCTTCATATGTCCATTCTCCATTAATTTAAGTCTCCTGAGGGATATTTAAAGCCTGTCATTAATTTTATCATTTGTGATTTGTTGTGGTTTGCGGTTTTTGCAAGGAGAACAATATATTACAGGACACCTACTTTATAAGATTATTTATAATACTCACCCAAGAATCTTATACAAGAGAGTGCAGGAAACCTGTCCACATACTAAAGACCAAAGACTCCAACTAAGGGCCTCAGTCCCACGATAATGTCCTACATGAGTCCAGCTGAAGGCCTAGAGCTCATAACAATGCCTCCCGTGAATCCAGCTAGAGGCCTAGGGCCCATGAATGTCTCATGCAGCCCTGTTTCATGAATCTACACTGAGAAGGCCCAAAGGTCAGTGGTGGAATGGAGAAAGTCTGTGCCAGCAGGACAAAAGAGCTGTGCTACCAGAATGAGGGATCTGCACTGGAACCAGGAAGCAATGCTCAAAATAAGAACCAGAGCTCCCCTGAAGGGTACCACAGCCATCCTCACCAACAGTGAGGTCTGGAGCTCCTCTGGACAGGCCAGTTCCCATCAGGAGAGGCAACCCAGCAAGCTTCTCCAGGAGACTGAGCAGTGCACCATCTGCCCCCACCCCCGATCCAGGAAGCAACGCTCAGAGTGAGGACCAGAGCCCCTGCCTAAAGTGAACCAAAGCCCTTCTCAGTGACAATGACATCCCAAGCTCCTCTTCTGATGAGAACAGCTGAGTCCATCAGGAAAGCCAGCATGACAGGCTCCTCCAGGAAAACCAACAGCTCCCCACAGTTTCTCAAGAGCTTCCAACAGGCTCCCAACAGCTTCTACCAGCTCCCAACAGCCTCTCTTCTTCTCCTCAGTTCTGCCTCTTATGCCACTGGCAACAATCCTCAGGTAGGCCTTCCATACCCAGCATCACACTGGTTCAATTCACCTTGATGTTACAAGTTGACCACCAGTTGTCAAGCCACCACATGATCCAAAACCTCAGTTAATATATAAATGCCATGATTACTCCTATGTCTCCTCTGGAATCAGACTTCTTCCTTTGCCAGAGTCACAACCAAGACTACAGTTGTGACACGTGAGCTATGGGCCCCCATGGCCCCAGTGGAGAAGACAGAGGAAGGTCACAAATTTCATAATCTTGACTCACTAGCTCTCGCTCTTCCCCAGACTCTGCTCATGGCACTAGGTAGAGCTGCTGTCCCTGAATTTCAATCACTCTTCTTTAGTTTGGATATTGGTTCTTCTTGCTAACAACAGATGCTGAGTCACAGCATCTGTTGATTTTGCACTGGGGCAGTGATCTCAATTTAAAATGCAATGCTTCCCCGCTGTGTATGCATTGCCATAAACCATCCATTCAAGAGAACTTATCAAAATCACTATTATTTATCACTTATTGTCAAGTATACCATCACTCACTGTGCTGAAGATCTATTCCAAATGAATAATTCAAGCCATGTAACCATATTTTGCATAGCGTCTGAGTACAGTTTTATTTTCACTTCTACAACAATGGTCATAGAGCGAGCAAACTTACCCCAAGAGTTCTGTGATGTCGGAGGTGTCTCAGGAATCCTAATTTGTTTGAGAAAAGAGCAAAGTTTAATGAAATAAAGAAGTAATAAGAAGGTTCATAGCTCATCTTAGAATGCTGGGTAAGAAAGGCAGGGAAAAGATGTTCCAGCCTCCTGTGACCACCGCCCTCTAGCCAAACATGTACAGACACTGTACTGCATGATCTGACATTGCACTCTAATTGTGCAGAGAGCCAAAGGGCATAGGGAGTGGATGGTTAATCACAGAATGCAGAACTGTGGAATGCAGCAACAGTGGAGAAAAAAGAAAGCATGGAAGGAACCCAGTGAAAGCAGGAAGCTGGAAAATTGCACCAAGACTTCCAGGGAAGAATTCACATCCTTTGGAAGTGACAGAGGCATGCAGGTCTTAGGGTTAAATTTTATTAACCATCCTGCTCCAGCATTCAGAAAATCGGAGAACAGGAGCTGGTTAGTAAAGCAGGGTAAAGGGGGGATCAGTGAGTAGGAATAGCTCTAATTCTACCCAAATTTTCAAGATTTTGCTTTTCTCATACCGTGAATGGCACATGTATAGTCTATTAAATAGTAAAAATAGCATGCCCAGTGGTCACAAAGCATCTAACAATTTAATAGAAAATTAAGTAAGTCATGACCAGCTATCACTTAACTGTGAGACTTCACACTGCTAACATTCCCAAACTATCTCTGCTGACAGGCAGATGCTGCCTTTGTGTGCTGGAGAATTCTCCCCTGTCTCACTACAGTACAGATTGACCTCTTGTGTGTCTGTGACTGGTTCACCTGTACAGAATGGCATTTATATTTTTCTGGTTGTTATTGCTGTAGCAAAATACCTGAGGTTGGGTATTTTATAAAGGCAATAGATTATTTAGCTCGCAGTTTTGGAAGGTGAAAAGCCCAAAGAATGTGATGCTGGCTCTATGTCATGGCAGATGACATCACAAGAGGAATGTGTGAGACAGGCAGCAACCAAATGAAGAGACAGGAAGCCAGTGAGTTTGGAGCTGGTCTTCCCTTTACAAAAACCAGCTCTCAAGGGACCCGCAAGAACCATGGCTCCAGGAAATGCATGCCTTATTCACACGATGTGGTGATGCAGGTGTGACTGCACCCAGGGCACTGCTATTCATGTGAAAACAGAGCACATACAATAGTTACAGAACAGCATACTTGGTAAGGACATGTCTTTCACTGGGTTGGCAGGTAGGGTGGACTGTCAATCCCACTGGCTTCAGCACGCACTCTAGGACCCAGCAGGGCACTTTCTGGGAGTGTATAGTGATTCACGGAAGTCTGAGTACGCTCCCTGGCCTCATTGGCTCTGGGGCTGTTTCTCTACTCTTCCAGACTACCAAGGCCTGAGTAGCTTTGCTCTGCCATGCCCTGACACCATGGTGCTTCTACCTTGTAGCTGGTACAGCGGGAACTGAACCCTCAGGAACCTCTCACCTCAACCTCTTCTCCTAGGTTGTGGATGTTAGGTACTGTGTCCAGTAACAGCAAAGCTGGCAAACAACCAGTTTGGGTACTTACCATTCTATATTTTTTGTGTAATTTAGCCTGTACTCCTTCTACTTATTACACAGGAAAGTATAGTGTAAAACGAGCATACATATTGCACCAGCAGCAGTTTACTATGTTTGCTGTCTTTACTATTATTATTTTTTGTACTGGGAACTGAACTCAGGACCTTGCACTTGCCAGGCAGGTGCTCATGCTACTGAGCTATATCCCCAGGCTCCTGTTTGCTGTCTCTTGATTGCAGAGGCCAGACACAATGACTGACCTGCAACATCTGGGTTTGTCTGTACTTCTGTGATGTACACACAGCCGCCACACTGCCCAATGACAAGCTCCAAAGCAAATTCCTGGCATCCAGTGACTATCTAAGCAGCTGGTTACTGTCCTTCTGTAGGACCAGCCAGGGAGAGAAGGCTGCAGGAAGGAGGTTCCATCCTACCACATCCTCTTCAAGGGAGATGCTGTGCAGCCTCTTAAAGGAAATATTTAAAAATCTAGTGCTCACACTTACCTGCTACTCATTCATAGCTGAGTCTGTGCTAGAAAAAGCAGGGATAAACTTTTGTGGATTCAGACAGCTCTTCCAGATTCTCTATGATAAGGTGAGGGTAGGAGTGGTTTCCATGGAGATCTTTCCCAAAGCACCTGCCCATTTTGCCCGCTGCATAAGGGGTTAATTCAGTCCTCACCACACAGTGCTCCATTGTTGTGGAACTTTAAAACCCTCTTGATTCACCTTGTGTTCTATTATTTTGCTTTTCTCTACTTTCTGCAGCAGTAGAAGATGTGAAATAGTCACGACTTTTCAGTCACATAAAGAAAAAGATAAGATAAAATGTTTTTCTTTCAAAGAGCCTGCATTTCCTTACCCGTGTTTGTGCTTTAAGAACCACTCTTCTCCTGAAATTCCTCTAAGATATCAAGAAAATTTGCACTTGCTTCCTTATGGCCTATTAATCATAACAAACAGCAAGAACATTTTGTTTTCCATCACTTTGAAGCATTTTCTAACATGGTTGGCATAGAAATGTGTTCATTTTATTATAGTTCAACTTTTCAGAAAAAATTTCCTACTGCTGAAGGAGTTTTCTTGTTTGTTTGCTTGTTTGTCTGTTCTTTGCAGCACTGTGAATTGAGCCATGGACTTCTCACACAGGAGGCACACACACTACCACTGGGACATTTCCAACCTCTTCTTTTTTGTATATTTTGAGACAGGGTCTTTCTAAGGGGCTCAGTCTGGCCTTGAACTTGGAATTCTCCTGCCTCAGCCTCCTGAATAACTGGGATTACAGGCACATGCACCTCTTAGAATAGTCTTTTGATTTTGACTTCCAAAGGAAAATAAGCAAGAAGTTATTAGAAAATATGTTAAATTAAAGGCAGTTAATGCAAGGTCACAGTAGAATATCAGAAAAGGAGAAAATTATTGGTATTAATAAATGTTTTCTATTTGGTGAGGGGCATGTGCTAATTAGTGAGATCGGTGCTCGTTTTTCAATGTATACAAGGCCCAACCCAACACTGTACACATTCAATATATATAATTTTATCCCTTCGTCATATACTGTTAAAGCTGAAATCTTTTAAAATGTATTCTCTCTATTGAGCCACATAAATAAAATTTCATGCTCAGGGATTTTCAGATAGAGACACGGTAGCAAAGATCTGGGCAGGAAACAAGTTAGGCATTGCAATCTACACACACCAGGTGGCTGGTCCATAGAGCACATGTGTGCTGGTAGGTGGCTGCAGGCCCAGGTGAAAGGCCCTCTTGCCCTCTGCGCCTTTAGTTTCATGGCCTCTCTTTCCTCACAGCTGCAGGTCGCCCTGCAGATTTCCGTGCCCCTCAGCTTGTAGGACCTTCCCCAGTGCAGCGAGTCCACTGCAGTCGTCTGGGGCGCTGCATCCTCTGCAGATGCCACCCCACACTAGGCACTGCAAGAGCCGAGCCACCTTCTCGGGAGCCGGACTCCCACAGACTCGGAGGGGATGGACTCCCGCACACCTCCGCCTCCAGCGCTTGCTCCACGTTTCCACGATGTCCCCATCCTACCTGAGTTCCCCTCACCTGGGGAGATGCTTTTCAGTTAACAGAAACTGGAGCCGCCTTCCTCCCGTTTCCTTTGTAGACCCCAAAGGACTCCTGAAAACCTAGGAAGGAGCTAGCAGCTACTTCTTTCACTCACTCTACACCTTCTGTGAACTACCTGGATCTCATCCGAGCTCCGCGGCCTCACGCAGACGCACATGACTGTGTCGCCTTGCCGGACTCCAGCATCTGCTGTCCACACAGCTATCTGCGCCCACAGAGGGCCCCTCAAGCTACGCGTCACTCTGCTGCACCCGTACACGCCCCGGCACCCAGCAGAGCTGTCTGCAGAGCTGTGTCCAGTGGCAAACCACAAAATAAACTTCCAACACATCTGCTAATTGATTATTCCACCAGCATGCATACTGAAGAGGACAGACTGCTCAAAGATCATGGGAAGACTGTACATTAAAATCTAGAATATAAAATACTGCTCATTGGAAAAGCCAGATTTTCTTGAAAAAGTATAACCGGAATTAAACAGTAACCTTGGCCACAAACCTAAAACACTTAAAGGTATGAACCAGACCTTTCCAGACAATCTGATTATGGTGTTTTTGCATAGCAGGATCCTTCTGGGGCCGTATTGATTTTTTTCAAATGTTTATTTCTGCTATAGTACAGCCAAATTTATGATTCTGCCAAGAAAATGCCACTGTGGACTTTTGTAGAATAATACAAGGATGACTCCTTTCTACTGGGGATCAGAAAAATTAAGTCACAGGAGTGCTGACTCAGGGAGTAGAAGACTTGAACAAATCTATACACACTGACAAATCGAGCCAGTAATTATATAATCACTACCACACATTGTCTGGTAGAGACGCAGATGTGTTCAGCTAACTGCAAGGCACAGAGAGCTCTAAATGTGCATGATATCAGAAGGGCGGGTTCCCTCTTCTGATAAGGGATTTAGCTATTGATAAGAAATCTTAAAGGCTGTCTGCGAGCAGAGCTGTAAATGAGAGATGGGCATTTGAAGTGAAGACATCCCTCTTTCTGGATTTAGAAGAGAATTGAGGCTCTGTGTGCGGAGGGTCATGCACACAGTAGTGTCTTCCTTGCCTTAAACACTGGCTTTTAGCCTCAGTATGAGTATGAGAGTATGCCATCTAAATTATTTGATTATGTAGTTCCTTACCCACCTACTTCCTCGCTATTTGTATGTTGCTGGTATGAATTTGGCTGTTATAACTTGCATGCTTTAAAAAACTTTATTAGTATATTTTAGCAATGCGTACAGGTTACACTCAGCTCAGGGGTTGAGATAGATGGACGAAAGATGATAGACAGATCGATAGATGACGGATGGATGGATGACGGATGGACAGATAGGTAGATATAGATGGATGGATGGATGGATCTAGGTCAAACCATCTCCTGGGACCTCACACACACACAGACAGACAGACGGCAGATAGATGGTGGGTGGACAGATAAGCCATCTTAGTTATTTTTGTTCTTCTTGCCCCCCAGTCTCTAGTCCGCCATCTCTCCGGTTTCTAAACAGGGCTCTTTTCTTTTGCTCTGTACATTATTTATATTTGGGTCTCCCATATTAAAGAAACCATGCTCTTTTAACTTATAAATATTGTTTAAAGGACACCTGAGGTCATATCCACCGACGATACACACGTTGATTTGGACAGTGCAGTGTGCACAAGCATGTCCGTCTGTGGGACTGAACAAAGCCTCTCCTGTGGCATCACAGGGCTGACCCCTTTTCACTGCTCTGAGATGTTGAAGTGGCATCCACACACTTTTCACTTTTTCCCGAGCTATGGCAGATAAAGCCTCCTTTCTGCCACTGATTGGGCATCTTTTCCCCAAAGCCTGTGTTCATGTTGAGTTCTTGCCTCCTCTGTGTAGAACTTACTATTTTTTAAGATATTTGCAACATGGTTATGAAAGGTTGCAATTATTTTTTTTTTCCTAGTAACTGTTCTTTTTGGGTCCTTTGTTGTTTTGCTTCTTCCTCAGAAAGTCATTTCAGCTGAGGATATAGCTCAGCAGTATAGTGCCTGCTGACAAGCACAAGATCCTGAGTTAGATTCCCCGTACCAAAAATGAAAGTCATTTCAGTGCATCTGACGGGTGTCTGGAGCTACATCAGAAGCTATGTGGGATATGTCACATGCTTAAGGCTGGTCTCTGCCCCTGTGGCAATGAGCATCTCAGCCTCCTACATCTGCATCCTCAGGAAGAGCTAGAGTCATGTCAAATACAGAAAAACCACTACAAATCTTGCAGCAGCCTCCATGTTAATTGGCACTGAAGGAAGGTAGTTTTCGTGGCAGAGGTGTCAACGAGAGACTCTATATGAGCACTGTGGGCTCACTGCTGGGCTACCTGGGATTCTTCCTCTGAGCAAGGTTTTCTGTGCTATTTCCTTAGACATTTTCTTCTACCCAACCAATGGGGACAGGAAGGCATATGGGTTTGTGGAATTCACAGAAACCCTATCAATATTTATCTGGTTTAGCACTGCTTTCTCTGCTCCATAGAACCATTCAACAACATCCAGGGAATTTCCAGTCAGGAGCTATTGCCCTTTTCTCACCATTACAAAGAGGAATTACTTTCCACCTCAGAATGCTTTTAGAAGTACGACATAATTGGCCCTCTCTGAGATCTGCAATCACTTCATTCTCCTTCTGCACCAAATCCCCTCTGCAACAAATTATTTATTTTCTTCCAAGTACATCTGCTTTTGGATCCCAGAGCCACGCAAAATTGTCACCTAGAAGTGGGTTGTGATAGTAGCTGCCTCCTGTTGCATGGAAAATAGAATTCATTATTGTTTCATTTTGTATGTTTACTCTCTGAGGTGCCTTATTTTATTCCCAAGGACATACAGTGTGAGTACTGAATTTGTATTTGCATGTCATAGAACACTCTGCCCCACATAGATCTTTTGCCATGGAGCTGTGTAATTAATCCCAGGGAAGATAGGGTGAATCTCTTGCCCTTTGACTATGATCTCTATCATGGGACTGGCTGTGTCCAAGGGCATGTGTGGAGCAAACAGTCTGCCAGTCTCACATGAGTTAATTTAAAGCCCTCTGCATGATGCCATGCCTTGCAACAGATATGATTAGGGATATACAGGCGTTACAACCACCTCCTCCACCTCAGTTCATGAGGGAAAATGTAGCACAGATGAAAACCCAATTTCCAAATGGGAAGCCATGTCCAGTAGAACCAGAAGGTGAAGGAAAACCGTGTTTATGAGCTTATCTTTTATCAGGCAAATCTCAGAGAAACTTCACACTCATGAGACTCATGAGAGAGTCATATGCCACAGACTCTAGGGAAAATTCGTTACACCATGTCATTGTTAAAACAACAGACTAATACGCATGCCCAAATTAAAAGCCTGTCTTTTCTCTTGGGCAGTACAATCAGCATTTGACCCATACCAGGCCATTTAGGTAGCTCAACACCCACGAGCAATGTTTCTTCATTTGGACTCTAGGAATCTTCACTTTCTTACTTCTCTGTCCCCAGTGGGACCTCATTTGCTTTATTGCTTCTTCATCATCTTCATAACCCAACACCCAAGTTCCTTTCTTTTAACCTTCCTTGATAGTCTTGATGGTCTTCTTCAGTCACACCACTAAGCTTGAGCTATAGGCTGTCATTGCTCAAATAAATAATCACAGCCCCAATCTCTACCCTGAATTCTGTAATATGACAGTTTATTTCAGTGGAAGCTTTTCCGTTGAATGGTCATTGAGTGTCTCAAAGTTTAGGTAAACAACATGTTTCTACTGCTCTTCTTGTGTTTTTTCATCACAGGAACTGGAACGTCTCTCTTCCACTTCAAACTTTGACCTTTCCTTCAGCTGCCTTGTGTTCTCACTATTCATTGCTCTCAGCAATCCTTCCTTTGGCAATCAATCAACAAATCTCAAATCCTGTCTATGAACAGGGAAGGGCACTGGGAGTACACAGACCAAAGTGGGGCAGATAATACAGAGGAGACCGCTGAGTGGGAGCAGAAACGGAAGTGACCCGGAGGTTCCTCGTGGTCATGCAGAAGGGAACAGCGGGCAAAGGCAGCCTTGAAAAGCAAAGGGAATTAGGAAACCGAGAATAGCACCTACACACACAAGAGAGGTGGCACCACTGAGAGGAGCTCTATGTTACTACACAGCGGAGGGACAGGGCTCTCACACTGAGATGATGTCATCCAAAATATCTGCCCATGCCTGGTCCTGGATTAAAAATTACAAAATCTTTCAAATCATGAACAATAATTTCAGGCAAAATATATGTGAAGAACCTCAAAGAAGTTTATCAGATGAAAAATCTCCCCCAAATGATAACTAGAAAGGAAAGAGAACCATGAACAAATCACCCTCATTTTAATTATGTATTCACAAGCAGTTATTTATAGATATGAAGAAAAATCATACTTTTGATAAGAAATACAGAGCCTTAAAATGGAGTACATTATAAATGGAGTGATATTTCAACTTGGGAAAATATTGAAGGGAAAATATATCATCTTTAAAATAAGAAGTTATAAGTCCACAAAGAGAAAGAGCTATAAATAGGAAAACAAACGTTAGATAAGGAAATATATATAAAAGATTAAAGAAGAAATGGATATAAGAGATAAGTAAAGAAGACATACATAAGTGAGCAAAACAAAACAAGTCTGTTTAAGTTGTAATCTAATAAAACTTTTTCAAAAATTGAATAACTTGAGTTTGGATATTGAAAGAAATCACCAGGTACTTAGAAAATTGACCAATTCTTAGGCATAATTTAAATATGCCTATTTGACTTGAAAGTCAAAAAACATTTTCTAAGCTTCCAGATAAAGTAACTAAGTCACCTACAAAAGAAATGAAATCAAGTTGTCATTGGCCTTATTGAAAGCATCATAGACAGAAGACACAAGGAAAGCAATGTTTTAAAGAAATTGAATAAAAAAGTCAAATATAGAATTTAGCCAAGTTATCCTGCCAGTACAAAAAATGTTCAAAAAATGTAAGAACTCAGGAAATACACCACTCCCGACTTCTTCCTGAGGACTCCACCAGAGGTGAGCTCTGTCCAGCTGAAACACAGCTGGGCGCCTTGTCAAGGGTACTGATGAGCACTGGACTCAGCATCATGGCCATGTGCCAGCAGGTCTAGCAAAGGAAAATCGGGACACACAGAAGAGAAGGAAAACATCCCTCGCTGGTTACTGTCCACATTATAACACAGTGTCACTGAAGTTCAGCAAGGCACTTGGCACATGGCTACAACAAGAAGTAAAAGAAAGACCAGTGAACACAGCCATCATTGCATCCATTGGAACAACACACACCATTTCCTCAGTAGAGTGAGCAGTGAAAATAAGAACAGAAGAACTCACAGAGAAAAGAACACAGTTAGCCCAATTAATGTGTGCACTAACCATAAAAACATATGGTCACTAAATACATTGTCTTGGTTACTTTTCTCTCATTGCTGAGACAAAATACTCAATGCCCAAAATGAAGGAAGGAAAGGTTTATTTAGCTTACAGTTTGTGGGGGTTTCAGTCCATACTTGGCTGGTTCAGAGGCAGAGTGGCACATGGCAGAGGGCAAATGTTCATGGTGACAGAACACAGCAAAAACAACCAGAGAAAAAAGGAGGAATAGAGGCAAGCAGCCTCTTTTTCTACCTTATATTGTAAAAAGGCTACTCCACCCAGGGGGCATGTAGCACTCACATAATCTCCATGCCCTCCTCTTCCACAGGCTCAAGGTAAGTACCCTGGCTTCTTGCTGAGTCACTCAGCCAAACCTCTAGACTCCCCAAGTTGACACAATGTATCAACCATAACATACATGTACCTGGGGAAGAGTCAGTAATTAATAAAAGACTAGCTTTTATAACAAAACTTTACCGTAGAGCAAAGATACATCTAATGGTAGAGTGATTTTAGAAAAAGCTAAAAATCAAAGGATGGGTATTGGTTTCACAGGGCAAATGCAAACAATGGTTGTGCAAGAGAACGCAACTTGAGACTACAATGCTAAGTGAAATGTCAGACACACAAGCTTACATATGGCATGGTTTCTTTTATGAATGTGTATATATATATATATATATATATATATACATATACATATATATATATATATGTATATATACACATACATGCATCAGATAAATAGGACACAGGGAGATCTTTTCCAAATGGTTGGAGGAACAAGAGATGAAGGGAGAAGAGACAGAGGGGAGGAAAAGGGGGAAAAATTTAAAAATTAAGGGAAAATGATAGAAATAGAACTTTTGCAAATGGTAAGGTGACCAGGAATTGGAAGGGTAAGGAAAAAAAAAAAGAGAGAAAAAGGAATTAAAAGGGGTATCATATACGTACCAATTCCCTGGAATAATTATAATCATAATATACTGCAAACACACACTAATAAAAAAGAATGACATCATCCTAAAAAGCTTAAGTACAATAAATGAATATGGTATTCAACAGGCGCCAATTCACAATGGATAAAGATGAAATGTTGGTAAGTATCTAGGCACTGCATGAAGTAGAAACTATAGTCAAAAGACAGATACTACAGCAAGAAGCAAATGGACAGACATAAGCAACAGGATGTTAACAGCCTTTCTTGATGGAAAGCAGGTCAAAGGAACCCAAAGCAAGCCATGCCGTGGAGGCACAGATGTTCCTTTCGAGGCAGCGGGTTTACAAGCATACACCTCCTATCTCCTGTATCTTGTTCTCAAATGCACATGAAATAGTAGGATAAAGAAATCAGAAACTGCTCTGTGAAACTGGAGAGTAAATGAAATTGTGTGACAGCTGTGTCAGAAAGTTATATGTGGTCCACACTCAGGACCCTGAAGGACAAAGCTGTGCACACATGACGACTTCGCCAGGGCGGTGCTGACCCCGGGTGCACTGGCAGACACTTCTCGTGGAGCTGAACACGTCTGTTTATCTAGTCTGAGTTTTGGCCACTCTCAGAGCGGATCCTGCAGCTCTGCTCCCACAGAGCTCTGGGTGGCCTTGCACACCCTCGCCGCTGGCCTGAGGTACTGACTGCAGCCTCTCTTCCTCCCCCAGTGCCCAGACACCCCAGGACTCTTCAGGCCCCATGTACCTGCAGACTTTGAAGTCCAGTGTGGAGTCCCCATGCATAGTAACCTGGCGCCTCAGCAACAGTCATTTCTCCCGGCCTGAAAACTGCGCTGTCCAAAGGAAAAGCAAACATGGTCTCCCTTATATTTTCTCTTCGTAATTCAACTCACATTGTTTATTTGTTTTAATATTTCCCACATGGAAATCTTTGCAGAAGGAGACAGAATGTATGAAAGTTTAGTCAATGTGTGATACTCTGCTGATTTCTTCCAATGTTCTAATTCACCACACGCACATGCAAAGATATTTCGTGGATGTTTAGTTAGGGTTAGTTGGGCAATGAACAAGGCGTCGTTATGGGTTATGAAAAGGACATCATCCAAACAAATCTTGGAGAGTTTTGGATCTTCCTGTCCTCCTTACTGGCAGGAGGATGCTGAAAAAAGGGCCTCCTGCCCCATGGCGAGCTTGGACTGAAGTATTTCCAGGCAGCACACCTGCCCTGGCTGAGTTACAGGCCCAGCCTCCCACCAGCACATTCCCGCCCATTCTCTCCTGAGCCTGTTGTTTCGCCTGCCTGATTCTCAGAGAACACCATGCATGCATTTCCTTCCAGATATCCCAGCCCGGCCCCATAGCAAATTCATGTCAACTTCTGAGTCACTTCCTGCACATTCATGTTTTCTTTTTGTTGGCTTTAATTTTACTGGGTTGAGCTTTCAGGAGTATTCCATGAGCCCATAATTGGCTCTGGCTTCCACTCCCTGAGGTGGCTCTTTCAAACCTTTGTGTTCTGCTGAGGCCAATTTCCTCCCAGTTCTAATTTGTTATCATCGTTACCTGGCTTCAGACCTCAAAAGATGTATGAAGGTTGGATGGCTGCTTACACCCTCCCTGCCTGCAGACTCCTCTCTGTTCCCACAACCCGGGCCCAGCAGCTCCCCCAGAGCTCTTGCCAGTGTACAGAAGCTATTCTCAGTCCTGAAGATGAGGAAGGGCCTGAGGCTGGCTGCAGAGCCCAGCTAAGAGCATAAGCTCGGAAGAGGACAGGAAGGCTGGTGTGGAATGGGTGGGAGTCAGCACTCACACAGAGACTGAGCCTAGGCAGGGCAGAGTAGTTTGCTGTGGCTTGAACATAAGTGTCAGACAGTGTGTCACACAGTAGGAGCAAGACCGAAGCCCCGTGGACCAAGGAACAAATGGAGAGTGCTGGTCTCTCCTCTGACTCATTCATGCAGCCACTTCACGTGGATTTGTTTTCTGAATAAATCACTTTCATTCTGAAACATTTTTCTATGAAATTCAGTGTTCTCCTGCCTGAATGCTGAGTCTCTGCAAGGCCTGTACTCCAACACTGGACATTGCCAACAGGAGCTAGAGGGCCTGAGGAAGCCCTCCCTCCCTCCTGTGCCTGAGTGAGCCTGCTCTCTATCTGTGTGGACTCCTGCGTAAGCATCGCGGGACTTCCAAAGTTGCTGCAGGCATCCAGGCCTACATTTGGAAGATACCAATCTAGCACTCACCAAGTAAGCTGCTGGAATACTTTGGCTATCTGTTCCATTAGTCATTTCCAAGCATCTAAAGCTCACGATCGGAACAAATAAAATTCATTGATTCAGTGCAATTTGGAGAGGGTTCTATTTTGAGTTTGAACAAGTGCTAAAGTCAAGCCTCTCAAATGATGGCAAGAATCATCAGCTATTTCAAATATAGAGAAATACAATGAGCATGGATTTCTTTACTGTCCTTACTGCATTTCCTGCTGTCTCTGAACATGTCTTGCCAGTGTAGGGCTAACACTGTATTCCCACTGAACTTGTCACTGTGAAGGACCTAGCATATCTGTGATCCCTGGAAAGATGCTCTGAGAATCCGGGATGTCAGGGTAGATTTCTTGTTCTTAAATTTGACACGAGTGGCACAATTTGTTCAACGGAATGTCTCTGTGCATTAGTGCGTATATGAAGAACTCATTCCCCTTGCCCTTTTTTTTAATCATAAAAATACACTTCTATTTGTTTATTCCTTTTGCTGACAAAGGATGTATGGGCTATTTCCAGATTGAAGTCATTGTTAAAAGAATGTATTTTTGTATGAATTTTTGTTTGGGCATGTTTTAATTTTGGAGAAGTAAATAAATAACAGTGGAATTATTGGATCATAAGAAGTGATCTAGTTTTGTGAGAAAAATAAATACTCAACAGTTTTGTATGTATCTGTATCACTGAGCATTTCGGGAAGTAATGTGTGCTGCTTCCAGGTATTCTATACCCTTACTCGTACCTGGCATCTTTGCTTCTGTTTTTTAGCCATTGTGGTACGCATAAAATACATTGCTTTACTACTATAATGTAATATATTATACAATTATTCTGAATTAGCCTTTTCATTTGTTTTCACTAATACATAATGAGAATGACATTGAGTGTCTATCTGCTTATTTGTACATGTTTTTCTTGGAAATATCTCTCTAGGACTTTTGCTCATTTTTAGAATAGCTTTTTAAAAAACCATTGATGTGCAGATGTTTTTTACATATTGTGGATGTGCATGCTTGTCACCCATATGTAGTGTACATGTTGTCTCCTGGACAATGGCTTGTCCGATCATTTTCTAATGGTTACTCATGGCAAGTGTGCATTTTAAATATTTAAGAAATGCATTTTAACCTTCACCCCTTTATTTGAACCTTGGTGCTTCCTGTGCTCTATTTTGAAAACCTTCCTACAACCTAAAGATCTGACAAATCCTCTACTATGTGGCCAGTAAGCTCCAAAGTTTATGTTTTTACTCTGACGTTAATGATAATTCTGGAATTAATCTTAGGCACAATGTGAAGAACAAGTGGGATTTGTTTTATTCTGTGTATATATATCAAGATTTTTCAGCAACATACATTGAAATCCTTTTCTTTCCCCATTTTACATCGTGGCCATATTCTTTCCTCTTCTTTGCTTTTAACCTTGGTAGGTTTGTCAATTTTATAAATCTTTTAAAATTTACAATGTGCAATGTTGCTAATTTCCTTTGCCTGTTATCTATCAACCATTTAACTTTTCTCATATATTCATCATCCTCCTTCTTAGACTTTCTTTGAGTTTATTTTTTCAAGTTTCTTCAAGTGGAAAATTTGCCACTCTGAAAATTTTGTACTGGTCTTATTTTCTAATACAAATATACCAAATTATGAATATGCCTTTTAGAATCACTAATGGTGCATCTCAATGATTTCGATAATCTGTGGTGTCATGAAGCTCAGACTGTCTTATTTCTCTGTTATTTCTCTTAACCTACGTTATCTTTTAAATACATCATTTGATTTTGAACATTGGGATTTTCTAGCTACTTTGTGTTGTGAGGTGAATCATGCCCTTTCTGTATTCAAATGTGAATATCCTGAGCCCCACGACTCCAGGATGTCACTCTATCTGAAGATTGGGTCAGGAAGAAGTGGTGGAGATGAGGTCACCAGGGAAGGCTTTGAACAAATCTAGCTGAAGTCCCTACAAGAAGGAGGATTTAGGACGCAGACACCTGGAGATGGAAGACCCTGTAAAGACACTGAGGACCTACCAAACCCTTAATCTCAGACCTCCAGTGCCCAGGATTTTGTCAGAATGGGCTTTGTTGTTGCAGCTCCCATCCCAGTTCAGTTGTTAAGGCTGCACTAGCAACACAATGCATCATAGTTGTTATCATCTCTCACTGCGTCCTCCACAGCCAGATAACACATTGTGCATGATTTCAAGCCTTCAAAATGGAGTCTGATTTTACTAATCATAGATCTAGAGCAGCAAATGTTTGTGTGCGTTTCAAAGAAGAAGAGTGCATGTAGGAATTGTGACACTCTTCAGAGTGAGGGACTTTTGTTTAGCCCCATGTTGAATTACTGAAGGAGGAGTGTTGACCGTGGATTTCTGTCATGTAAAATAATTTATTTTTGTATATGTGGCCCATGAATACCACCAGCAGTATAACTGCATCTTACTCTTCCCAAAGGGAGGCTTGGTCCAGCATTGTGTGAGCTGTTCCTTGTCTTTGCCAACCTCTTGTGGTGATGGATTGGCCTTGTCTGTGACTGACCCCTCTGTGCATGGTCACTGGTGGATCAGTGGTGCTTTGGGGGCTACTGTATGGCGTCCCTCTATGGACGATGCCTCGCCCTCTCTCCTGATACTTACACTGTCCACGTTGCATTTAACCACAGCCAATTGCTTCTGCATTTGCTGCTGCCCTCTGAGCACATCATTTGGATGCTGGCTCCCTGAGGCTGAGGAGCATTTCTCGCCAATGACCAGTAAAATGAAAGCCTATGAGTAAGCACAGACAGGTCATCTCTGAAGCCCCAGGGCTTATAAAAAGCCAAGCTTCTGCCTCCAGTCCAGAGATGCTTCTGATAAAGTCAAAGTCAGACGTCAGAAGTCCTGCAGAAATGAAAGTCACTGAGGCATGGACAATAAGGAATAAAAAGTCACAAGAATACAGAGTAAAAAACAGGAGTAGATATTGTGCAGATTAATGATGTGTGAAATCAGTGGAAGAAGAAAACATTTTGAAAAGAAGGATAAATATAGATGTGATCTAAAGGGTTGGTCAAGACAAGTTTGAATTAAAGTTGAAGATAGCAAAAGCCCACTGTTGCTTTTTCAGTTATTTTATCATCTTTACACAGTCTAAATTGAAGATTAAACTAAGAAACTCTCGTTATGGGTTATATAACTTCCACGATGAGCCTTTTGAACAGGAAAAGTCTTTTGACATAAAATGAAGGTGGTTTGCTTGTGAATGAGGTTTTAGAGAATCTATTTTAGCACCTGACACAACACTGGACAGGCACTTGTTCCCTGCTCAGGTATCTATCAAGTGTGCTTGACTCTTCTAAGGTTCTGTCAATATTTTCATGCTCAGAATCTCTTTCAGAAGATAAGTCATGTTCATAAGTCATAGGAAAAGAGAAACTTGTCCCTCGTACCAATGATACAGTTACCGTGGGGGGAAGCCTGAGTCCCTGAGCATTTTTTCCTACTGAGGGGACCACAGAACTTTCTGAGAATAGCAGTGCAAAGTGGTTTACCAATGATATGCTGGAAACTATAGACAGAGAAAAGTACTGAAAGCTACAGAATTATTAAGAAGGAAATTGAAGTCATGAAAATGTCGTTGAATTCTATGCCTGAGATTAATAAAAGGTAGGCTTTTGAAATGGTTGAAATTGAAACAGAAAATATATAGAAAGACACGTGAAGAAAAATTAGACTTTTCTAGGAAAATGGGACTTGAGCAGAGGAACTGATCATGTCCTGACAAGGAGCGATGGGTGTGCTACCTGCCACAGCATTCTTTGCAGTTCAGCAAAACTCTCCACTATGGTTACAGATCAGTAATCATGTTCAAGGCTGAGTATTTTTCAGAAACATCTTGCTCAACTCTTTCTAGGCTATATTGATATAAGAAATGATTCTAAAACCTCATGTCCTAGAAAAACAGAAGTTTAGTTCATACTTATGCTATGATTCGTTCAGCAGACATCCTGCTCCACATATTCCCCTTTTAGGTGGAAGGGAAAGAAACGATCAGGATAACAGCAGTCGTTGGAGAACAGACCGCAACACACAGCTTCCTCTTACCTACAGCTTGAATCTCTTCTGTTTACAACTCCAAGTCCAGTAAAAGTGGAATCACATGTACACTGTCCCCAGCATCTGAAGTCAAGAATTGTGCCCCCATTTCTATGTTCAATATCTAACCATATACTTGTGTGTATTTGGAAATAAGGGCCTTTAGAAGTTGATAAAGATTCAATGAGGGCACAAGATCAGGGTCATAATCCAATAGGATGGGTTGAGTTTTAAGATAAGGAGGAGACAGTCTCCCCCCCCTCCTCTCTCTCTCTCACATACACTCCCTCCCTTCTTCCCTCCTGTATACTTGTCCAACACAAATTTCATTTCAGGACAAAACAACCACCTAATATCCAAGATGGGAGACTTGACCAGGGGCTGAGTTGTCCACAGCACCTTAATATAGGATTTCTAGCTTCTAGCACATAGAGAAAATGAATTTGTGTAACTCAAGGTACCCAGCCTGTGTTATTCTGTTACGGCAGCCTGGATGAAATAATACATATTCTGGTGTTAAAATTAGAGCACTGTTGTAGAAAACATCTAAAAATGTGGAAGCGAATGTAGAACTGAGTGATGCAAGGAGTCTTGGTGAGATTTAAGCTGCGTACTGGATAAAGCCTGGAGACCACAATAGGGCTGTTGTGGAAACAGACTCTGAAGGTGATTCGGGTGACAGCTCAGAGAAGAGAGAGGAAAGTTATAGAGAAACCCTCTGTCTTCCTGGAAAATTCACACCTAATCATGAATAGAATGATGGTAGAAATATGAATATTAATGGTGCTCTTGAAGAGGTTGGGTGTGGAAATGAGGAAGGTATAATTGGAAGTTGGAGCACAGAAATCCCTACGGCAAAGTGGCATAGAACTTGGATGAACGGTACCCATGTCCGAGCAGTGCTTTGTGGAACACAGAACACATGAACAAGGAAGTTGGATCCACACCTGAGCAGATTTCTAAGCCTCACTGAAGGACAAACATGGTCTTTATGCCATGCTTATAGTAATGGAATAGGGGATTAACCGAAGGGATTGTCAGACAATAAGGACCCGGAAGCCGGAGGTGACAGATCGTGAGCCTATTCACAGAGAGAGGAAAAGAAGAGACACTGCAGGAGGGAATGTGGAGGGTGTGTCTGACCATTTGATAAGGAAATCAAAAAAAAAAAAAAAAGGAAATCAATCGATGTGGATCAATCACGGTTCTCCAGACATCGCATCTGAGGTCAGGAGCAGAGATGTGGTTATGCCAGCAGAGATATTGCCAGATGGGACCAAGGACAACAGAGATGGCAGAAATAGAGAAAATCTATTGGATGTCTTGGATATCTTGGATCTCATAAGATCAGGCAAACCAGCTCTGTGCATTAATCTTCAAGAAAAGGATGAAATGACTTGAAAGGCAACTCAGAGCTTGTCAGTGCTACTTTGAGTCATAGAGTTCCGGTCTCCACCACCACATCATCAGGTCAGTCTGTCTCTGCCCAGAGCATGGATGTGTTGCCACCAGCAAGACTATCACAAAGCTAGAGAACCACCCAGGTTATGGGGGATGGTTCTGGCACCTAGTGGCCTAGAAGATAGATCACCATATTGGGGTCTTCCGGAGTCTGAAAGTGAGGTGGGATTTGCCTTGCTAGGTTTCACCTTCTATGGAAACTGTCTGTGTCCTGTTCTCTCACTGGGGATGGGAGCATGTCCACCAGCATCACTGGAAAGCCTGTAAATTCTTTGGAAGTTACTTCTCAGACTCGTAGCTGCAGGGGATTTGCTTCACCACAAATTGGATTTTGAGGCTTGCCCACATCTGCACACAGGACCGTGGATATCAGATTTGACACTGGGAAGGTTGAAGACTTGGGGCTGACCAGGAGGGAATAGATGTATTTTGTATGTGTTAAGGAACATAAATGTGGTGGGTACCTGCTTTTTTTTAGTTCTTTAAATGTTTTAGATAGAAGTCCTTTGTCTGAGGGCCAGTTGGCTAAAATTTTTCCAATTCGTGGGTTTTCTTTTTCTCTGTTGGTGATTTCTTTTGATGTGCAAAAGCTTTCCAATAAGATGAGTTCCCAGTTGTTGATTCTTTGAAGCACTTTCCATGCAGTTTGATTTTTGTGCATGAACTCTCTGCCTACCCCTCTGTCTCCAAGATTTCTACTACTTTGTCTTCCTTGGAAACAACCCAAACTGAGGAGCAGATAAAAAAGATATGGTATTTTTATACAGTGGAGTATTACTCATCTCTAAAGAAAGATAAACTCAATGCTTTTGTAGGTAAATGGGGGCAGCTAGAAACCATAATCATAAGGGAAATAAATGAGGCCCACAGGTGTAAACATCATATTGTCTGTCTAGTGTAAGAATCTGAAAGAGTAAATTAAACCCAAAAGGTACAATAGATATTGTGAAAGGGAAAGAACTTGCTCAAAGGGAAGGAACAAATGAGATGAGGGAAAGGAGAAAAAGAAAGAAAGAAGGAAGGGAAAAAATATATATAGAGAGAAGGGTAGCTGGAATGATTGTACTGCTCATGTCTGTTGTTCTATTGAAAGGAACACTTAATGCTTAAATTTTTTGACGAATTTTGCATGCTTATATCTGGTCATCTGAATGACTAATTTGAAGACAACAATATGTAGTATAATAACCATTGGTGAATTCCTACCACCTTGTTTATTGAAGCTCTGCATCATCTATTTTTTTATTATTTTTATTCTTTTTAATGGTTTGATCATTTTGCATTCTTATATCTGGTAATCGTTGACGATAACAATATGTGATACAGCAGCCACTGTAAATCCCTAACATTTTGTTTCGAAACCCTGTAGCATTTTTATTGTTTTTGTGTTGTTTTGCTTTTGCCTATGTTGTTGTTTTTTTTTGTGTTGTTTTTAATTCTTTTTAAAGTGAAAGGTTTTTATTAAATGTGGTAATTCCGGGCCAGAACACTGTGGACAAAAGTGTGTTCCTTCAAAGCTCATGTTGAAGCCCTAATCTTCACTGTGATTGTATTCTAGAAAGGGTCTCTATGAAAGATAAATAAAATAATAAGAGTGAGGCAGTGGTCTAACAGAGCTGCTGTGCTCTCAAGATCAGGAGGAGTTTTCTCCTCCAGCCTCAGTATCTCAGCAGAAAGTTGTCTTTGTCTGGGCTTGGAGTCATCTCTCTGAGATGGACCTGGCTGTCCTGTGGATCCAGGACCTTCTGCCACCTAGACCAGTACGTGTGTAAATGGGTAGCGGGAATGGCCTTGCACCACTGGGGCACTGGTATTTGTTTCAGCAGCCTGAACTGACTGATGTGTCATAGCTTTGGCCAAGGAAGTCATGCAGAAGTGACTGGTATCACCTCTGAGCCACAACATTTTTCTGTTTTGCAAAACAGTATGCTGACTCTGTTCCCTGCTACAGCACCCCGTGTTGGATATGTAACATAAGAAGGAAACCAACTTTTTTGCTTTAAGCACTAGGAGTTTGTGGCTAGGGACAACCCAGCCCATGATGACTCATGCAAAGAGGTACAAACCTATAATGAGAGATGAAAAGATGTAGGCTTACTAGCAAGAGCTTGACACAGGGCTGGGCTACCTCACTTCAATGCCATGGTCACTGCACGGAGCCAAGCTACTTTCTTTTGCTTAGAGGGGTAAGGAATTGTTCTTCTGGGAAGGACATGAAATTGAGGAGGAAAGCAATGTAGTGGTCTTGTGTCATTACATTAACAGAGCCATAACTGAACAAAGCATAGAGTATGCATAAGAATGGGGTCCCTCAGCAAAAGTCAGAACTGATGAGCAAGTCAAGGTTAGTTCTGAAGTCTTAATGTAGGCAGAATGCTGAAAACAATTAATGGAAGTAAAGAAAGAGTGATAAACAGGTTGGGGGAAGGAGAGAGTGATTCCATTCATCAACAATTGAGGATGACCAGGAACCCAAGCAGACAATGCAGAGCTGGTCTGAAGTGCAGGGTGGGAAGGAGAACAAACATCTGAAGAACATTCCCATAGGAGTAACAGACTGTCTGTACCAATGGACCAGACTGACAACAAATCACAGACAGGAGCCAAACAGGATGAATAAAACACAAAAATAGACAAAACTGTTAAGGGGTAGAGAGAAAACAGATAAGTATGAGATACAGAGAGAGAGAGAGACAGACAGACAGACAGATAGAGACATACAGCGAGAGACACAGAGGCAGAGAGAGAGATGGATGAGACCGAGGGCTGATTTCTGGATCCAAAGCAGATGAGGATGAGTCAGGAGCAGAGGGTGGTGTTGGTGCCTTAGAAAAAGAGGCTTCCTCATCTTCACAGAAGGAGAAATTAACATGTGGTCGACTATACAGTGGCATTCTTTAAATTCGGAGGAGGAGCTTAGGTGTTAAATCAAAGGAGCTACATTTCTGAATCAATTGTTTATACCCAAGTGAAGGGACTGGGGAGCTGCTGGTGGGTCACATACCCAAGTTTTTCCTCCATCACACCATCCTTACCTTGTGAGATGAAACACAAAGTGCACTCACCCCTGGGAAGCTGGGCCACCTCTGGCCAGGGAGATTCTAAGTGCTGTGCAAGCTTGCTCCTGCAGGTAGCCACTGCTTGTCTTCCTGACCCACAAGCTGAGCACCTGTTTCACGGTTTTTACCTTGTTATTACTTTTTCATGATTGGCTTTGACAGCCTCTCCCCCTGGTATGGCTGTATCTCAGAACAGAGAAAAACTCCAACTGTGCTCCAAAATAAAAGAAGAAACTGTTCAGATGCTCCCAGCGCTGAGAGACTGGCATTTCTTCTCACAGCACAGCACAGTGGACACTGCCCCTTGGGGCCAGGGACAGGACAGGCTCTGCAGCGTGATGCTCATGGAAGTGAAGGTTTGGGTCCCGGGAATAGCCAGGCACGGTCTCATGCCTGCCCAGAGCCATGGTGCGGCTGGGAGTGGGTGGGCCAGCGCCCTTGGTGTCTCCTCTAAGGCATTCTGGAGAGGCGAGAGGAGCTTGGGCAGGAAGATTAGAGGAGACCCTTGGAAACTGCTCAGAGCTACTTATTAAAGGAAGCAGCTGAGATAATTAAAAGTAATTTTGCCAGGCTCGAGAAGGGCACTGAACAAAACGTGAAGGTGTAGAGCAAACCGAATTCTGCTGTTCACAGAAACCCGAAGACAGAGCCCCGGCCAAGTGGACAGCTCTCCAGATGGGTTCAAACACAAAGGTAGCCCGAGACACGGTTATTCTAAAAGTAAATAGTTATTCCTGCAGGGCTCCGAGTACAAAGCAGATGACGCAGTATTACCAAGGTGAAAAGGAAAGAATGGGGAAAAGTAACTGGGAATAACCGGAGGGACATCAATTAAATACTTGGTGTCAATTCTCATTAACAAAAAATGACAGAGTCTTCCAGGACCCACGGAAGAGATGGGAAGGGTGGAGAGTCTGCAGCAATCATGAGACACTCAACAGACACAAGGCTCAAACGTGCCTTTCACCTGAGCTCAAGCTGTCAGTTTGCACGCAATAGACAGTGTGGGAGAGAACAGAGAGGGGGAGGGGGTTGGAAGTGCCACTGGCAGGACCATTTTGTTTTTGTTTTTGTTTTCATTTTTTTATTATTATTTTAAAAGTAAAAGAACAAAAACATATTAACAAACAGACACAAAGTAGCATAAGAATAGTACAATCAAAACTGATTTACAGACAAGATGACAGGGAATCAACAATGGTTGTTGCTTTACATAATGATAACTTCGGAGTGTATATTCAGGAACACAGATACAGACATGCAAAATTGATCAAACAATTAATCATCAACTATTCCTTACTATAAAGTGACCTAAGTCAGTAGTACAACTATGTAAGATATGCTGTACATACATACTTACTTTCTTACATAATTTTTTTATATATATAATTTTTCTTTTTTTCCCTCTCTTTCTTTCCCTTCCTTTAAAGTGTGATAGAAAAAGAACTACATCAACAACAGAAAAAAAAAAAAGAAACCAAAAAGCATTAACAAAGAGGCACAAAGTAGCACAATAACAGTATAATCAGAACTGAATTATAGACAAAGCCACAGAAAACCAACAATAGTTGCTGCATTGCATATTGATATCTTCAAAGTGTGTGCTCAGGATAACACATACAGACATACAAGATTGATTGAATAACCAGTCATCAACTATTCCTTAGCATTAAGTGACATAATACAATAGTAGAACCATGTTAGCCCTCCTGCACGTATGTATCTACATATATACATACATACATTTTTGCCTCTTTCTTTTCTCCTTTCCCTCGTCCCATCTGTTCTTTGCTTTTGAACAGATTTCCTTCATGTCTCTTAGTTTATATTCCCACCCTCAGGTTCTTACACCAGTGACACAATACATTGTCTGCTCAAGTACCACTGATTTATTTCATTTATGAGTATGGTTTCCTATTTTGACCATTTGCCTACAAAGTCCTCAAAACTGTCTTTCTTTATAGCTGAATAATATTCCATTATATAAAAATGCCACAGTTTTTTAATCCAGTCTTCTGTGGATGGACACTTGGGTTGCTTCCACATTTTAGCTATTACAAATTGCGCTGCTATAAACATGGGTGCATGTATATCAGAGTGATATGATGTTTTCAGATCTTCTGGGAAAATACCCAGAAAGGGAATAGCTGGTTTGAATGGAACCTCTAGACCTAGTTTGCTGAGAAATCTCCAAACTGCTCTCCAAAGTGGTTGCACCAGGCTGCATTCCAACCAGCAGTGTAATAGAGTCCCTATTTCTCCACAGCCTCTCCAGCATTTGTTATTGGATGATTTTCTAATACTGGCCATTCTTACTGGGGTGAGATGAAATCTCGATGTTGTTTTCATTTGCATTTCTCAAATGACTAAGGATGTGGAACATTTTCTCATATATTTATTTGCCAATTGCATTTCTTTATCTGAGAAGTGTGTATTCATCTCAGATGCCCATTTCTGGATTGGGTCTTTGAATTTGGACAGGTACATGTTTTTTAATTCTTTGTATGTTCTAGATAGGTGCTGGAAAAACTGGCTTGCCTCTTGTCGAAAACTGAAAATAGACCCAAGTCTATCACCATGCACCAAACTGAGATCAAAATGGATCACAGACCTCAACGTTAAAACAGAAACTCTAAATCTATTGGAAGAGAAAGTAGGTAAAAATCTTGAAGACATAGGAGTAGGCAGAGAGTTCATGAACAAAAATGAAACTGCAAGGAAAACACTTCAAAGAATCCATAATTGGGACCTCATCCTACTGAAAAGTTTTTGTACATCTAAAGAAATCACCAGCAAAGCAAAAAGAAAACCCACAAATTGGGAAAAAATCCTAGCTGGCTGTCCCTCAGACAATGGCAGGACCATTTTAATGTGAATGTCACAGAACTCTAAGCCCCAATGTTTAGCTCCTAGAAGCTTTAGTGATTAGAATGCTTAGCCCTGAATGACCAGAACAGACTCTGGGGGCTGAATGCCCTGTCACTGTGTCCCTTGCCCGCCACAGGAAGGCCCCCCTGCCCTCACCACTGCTGTCCCACTCAGCTCAAAATCTCCTCATCCAGGGCTGGATGCAGATGCAACGTGGACAACACCCGGGGTGTGTCAGAGCTGCGTTTGCCCCTCTCACCACCACTGCTGTGACTGGAGCCATCCCTTGTGCAGCTGAGACCCCTTCAGCCAAGCCAACTCTGCAGACAATGGAGTGAAACCTTCAGCACACAGCAAGAAGGTCCAGCCAGACCTAGAGGTCAACCCTGAGCCATGCAGCTGAGCTCAGCCTCAAAACTGGCTCCAGACAGGAGACAGAGGGTAAGAACAAACAGGTCTATTGAGCCCCAAGGCTGGGGTGCTATCAGCATGGGCTTTGATAAGAGTGCAATGGAAATAAACTATGTGCTTACCCACTTAGCGCCCAGCCTGTCTGCTGCCCCCAGCTAAGAACATCTGTGCTGTCACAGATGAGACCAGAGCAGTGGGAGGGGTCAGACTTATATCCCTTGTCCCCTCACACATGGTGGAAGGCACCAACCCATAGCCATCAGCAACTTGTTGCCTGTGATTCTTTACAGACCAACCCTCCTCCGATGAATTACCTGTTCCTTCTAAAGCAGGTGTTTTTTTTTAAGCTACATATGCAAAGGTCACTGAATTTCTTTGAAGAGGCTATGTATTTATGGAGCTCCAGGCTTATTACCAAACAGGTGTTATAGTTTGTTGTAGACTTAGGATGCAACCTACAGCATGTCTATTCTGTCCCTTTGTAATTATTAGACACTACAGTTTAATTTATTGACACTGGAAATTTTAAGTATATGTAGGACTTTCAGATCACAAGAAATTCCAACATAATTCTGGAGTCTTTCAGCTCAAACTTTCTCAAAACTTTATGAAATTATCTTTGCAGTGTTTGCATAGAGTACAGTTTAAATCGAGCTGTGCAGATCACAGACAGCAGAACGAAGGAGGAGTCCGTGGGCACGAGGTCTATGGTCCACTGGGAAACCTTCTTTCTCCTCAAAATAGCAGTGTTTCTCTCAGCAACGAACCCAAAGCCCACAAATGATTACACCTCAAGAATCATCCAGATTCAGCAGTGAACTGGCCCCAGACCATCAAATTAATTTTGAAAATAATTAAGTTACTTAATGCTTTGAAAGGTCAGTTTGTGATTGGCATTTTGACAGTTCCTAGGGTGAATGCAAATTCAGGTGTGGATCGGAAGGAGGCTGACGTGTGGCCCCGCTGACGGGGGTCTGCAAGAGCCAGCCCCAGACTTGTGGAGAAGCAGCCTTCAGCCCACTCTGGCGCTGTCTGCACTGGGGCCTCTCACCACAGGCCTCAGGGCTGCGTTTGCATCTCTAACAAAACAGGAAGGTGTAGAGCAAACCAAATTCTGCCAAACAGACAGCTCTCCGGGTGGGTTCAAACACAAAGTTAGCCCGAGACGCGGTTATTCTAAAAATAAATAGTTATTCCTGCAGGACACTGCCATGACCAGAGCCGTGCCTTGTGCAGCTGCAACCCCTTTGGCCAAGCCAACTCCGGATCTGGAGCTTCACTCCTGCAAAGTCAGGACGACAGTGTCCACAAGTCATGAGGGTGTGAGGCTGCTGACTCCCTGATCCCACAGCTAAGAGCGACACTCAGAAAATACCCACTTGTTAAACTGTTCTGCACCTCACCCCTGGGCAGGTGAACTAATGGTCCAGCTCTTCTGAGATGCGGCTCATGGCTCCGTTCTTCAGGGGGAGAGACTGTGCTTCTAACAGGGTCCTAGTCAAGGTCAAAACCAGAACCTGACAGGGCCAGAGTTTAAGCTCAAAGGTGGGCAGGACCCCAACTCCAGAGTGCTGAGATCCCTACATTCAGATTAATTCCACACAGCTGGGAGCGGACACTGTTTTTCTTGTGTTATTTCCCACCGGCCATGTTTGGAATCCTTCTTAAAATAAGTAGAGTTACTAAAAGTTAATGAAAACACATGTGTCTTATTAACTAGGAAGCAGTGTGCTTTCACCTCTAGAAATAGATGATGTTTCAAACATAGAAAGAGTGAGAAAAATCCATTCCGTTAAAACACAGAAATAATATGAGGAAAAAAGCCTACCCCTAATATAATTTTCCAAAAAATCAAAAATTCTATTTCTGTGTTTGTTCTACAAATACTGACTTCGGATTCAATTTGAGTTGCTTTATTACATTCTTCCAAAGTAACTAGTATTGTATGCATAAGCCAAATCCTAAATAAATACTAAAATTTAAGGCAGCTTTGAATAAATATGTCAGAATTAAAATGTATTAATGTGTATAAAGTGATCATATTATAATAATTTCATCTCACTAAATTTCATAATTCATAAAAGAAAATTCATTTTATTGTCTAATTCAAATAAGTACTGCATTTCATTTTTAATGGAGTTGTTGGGACAAAAAGATAAAGGTTTTCTTTTTTTCACTTCATTTCAACAGTCCCTGGCACCAGAAAGTAAAAAAGATAGTTAGAAAATCATGCCTTCCTCTGCTAAACCTACAAGACCCCATCTGGAAATGAGTATAGACACCAAACAGAGCAGAACAGGATGTATGGATTTAAAGAGTTACAGGAGAAACATGTTTACACTGTTTAGAGAATGTATTTTGCACATTTTCAGATTTGGGGAAAAATAACATTTGTTTACCCACATAAACACATTTTCCCCTAGTGTCCCTAGACACTAGATACATACAACAGTACATAGAGAATTTATTACAAGAAAAAATGCCTCAGGAAAGCATGTTTGATAAGTTTATCTTTCATGTACTGCTGTAGTCAGGGTTTACAAAGGAAAAGATTTAATACAGGACACATAATTTATAGGATTATTTTATCATATTCACCCAAAGAGTCAAATGCAGAAGAGTGCAAGAGATCTGTCCATGCACTAGAGACCCAAAGAATCCAGCTGAGGGCCTGGATCTCACGGCAGTGTCCTGCACGAGTCCAGCTGAAGACCTAGAGCCCATGGCAATGCCCTCCATGAGTCCAGCTGGAGGTCTACCGCCCAAGACAATGTTTCATGTGAGTCTGTATGAAGGATCTTCACTGGGATGCCCCAAAGGTCAGTGGAGAAAGCTAGAAAATCTGTGCCAGCGGGATGAAGGATCTGCGCCAGTAGGCTGCGGGATCTGCACTAGAGCCAGGAAGTGATGGGACCAGGAAGGTAAGGACCAGAGCTCATACCCAGACGAAAGTATAACAGGGACACCCACAGCCGTCCTCAGCTACAGTGAGGACCTGAGACTCTCTGATGGTGAGAACAGCCGAGTTCCCATCAGGGAAGCCAGGGCAGTAAGCCAGGAGAGTCAACAGCGCACCGGCTTCCTCTCCAGTTGTCCTTTTATGCTGTTGGCTATCAGTGGGCCTTCCATACTCAGAATCACACTAATTCAGTTCAGCTGGGTGTTACAAATTGACCGTTAGTCCACCACATATCCTCTATCATGAGTAAGCATATACACTATATTCAATAACTTACCACTATAAAGAAGACAGTGGTCTGAGCTCCTCAAGTACAGGTGTGAGTCACCCCACATCTCAAGGGCTGCAGATGCAGGGGAGGGAGACAGAGAGACAGAGAGAGACAGACACAGAGACAGAGAGACAGAGAGCGAGAGAGAGACAGAGAGACAGAGATACAGAGAGACAGAGACAGAGACAGAGAGCGAGAGAGAGACAGAGAGACAGAGACAGAGACAGAGAGCGAGAGAGAGACAGAGATACAGAGAGACAGAGACAGAGACAGAGAGAGAGAGAGAGACAGAGAGACAGAGAGAGAGAGAGAGAGACAGAGAGAGAGAGAGAGACAGAGAGACAGAGATACAGAGAGACAGAGACAGAGACAGAGAGCGAGAGAGAGACAGAGAGACAGAGATACAGAGAGACAGAGACAGAGAGCCAGAGAGAGAGAGAGAGGTGAAGCGTCTACTCTGGAAAGAAAGAGATAGAGAGACAGAGACAGAGAGGTAGAGGAAGAAAGAGGAAGAAAGGAAGAGAGAGAAAAAGAGAGTGAGGGACTCAGGAGAAGAACATTAAGCCTGTCCTGGGGGTATCTGCCTTACTGCAAAACTTAGGACGATTTTCCACAATGCTTCTCCCTGAACCGGTCTCCAAAAGCCTGAGCTTCTTGAGAACAGTCCTCTCAGCACATGGCAAAACCCATGTGTCCTGGGTCTTCAGAGGCAGTTACAGGACTGTCTCAGTTACTTTTCTCTCATCGCTGAGACAAAATACCTGATGCCAAAAATTAAGGAAGGAAAGGTTTATTTAGCTCACCATTTGTGGAAGTTTCAGTCCATACTCAGCTGACTCAAAGGCAGAGAGGGACATGGCAAAGGCCAAAGCTTGTGGTGGAAGGAGACAGCAAAAGAACAAGAGCGAAAAGAGAGGGGCAGCAGCTAGCAGCTTCTTTCCCCCCTTACATTGCGTACGGACTATCTGCCCCAGGACGGGTGTAGCACTGCACCATGACTGCATGAGGCTTTTGGAGGACATACCCAGACACAGAGCATAACAGGGACACCCAAGGGCAACATAAAGAAACCAGTCCTCAGAATTTGCCTGTTGTCTGCTGTATCTCCTCAGCCTGGCTCCTCCCTATTAAGGAACATTTACCACAGCTTTGAGTGTCAGTGCAGATGCAGGGGAGAGAGAGAGACTTGAGAATGTCCACAAAAGATGATGAAAGCATCTTGTGTTTAGCTGTCCATTGCTGTGACAAATTACCCAAAGGGACCAACATAGAAGAGGAGATCCTCCATACCAGACTACGGCTTCATAGGCTCCCCTTCATGACTGCTTGACCGGGCACCCTTTGGACCTGTGTAGCCTTTAGGATGAACATCATGACGTAAGAGACTGATCACCCACGGCAGCCAGAAAGCAAAGACAGTTAAAAAGGAGAGCAAGTTCCCAACACTCCCTCCTAGGGCACATCCTCAACAAGACCCTCCAACTGAAGGGTACCACCACTCCTCCACAGTGCCCCAGGCCTTGACCCAATGGACTGCGGGACATTTAAAAGATCCAAACCACAACATCCTCTCTCCTTAAGGACTCCCCAGTGGCAGCCCTCTGGATGGGACAGTCACTCTCCAATTTATGGCGCATCAAGGGATTCGCAAGGTGGGCTTACCTTAATGGCTGTTGACACTGAGAAAGAATCATCTCCCTGGGGCATGGTGGTGTTGGGAAAGCAAGCAGGAAGAGAACTGGGGATTTGTAAGACAAGGAGGACTAGGTAGGACTAAGCAGCCCATCAGTCCTCTAATTCAATGAATATATTTATTATATACATAATTACAGAATATATATATTATATATATATATATATATATATATATATATATATATATAAATTTCAAACTTCACCTACATAACAATGAAACAGAAGGCTTAAAAGAACAGGCGCACATCTATGCTTTGTGCTTTTCTTGAGAAGTGTGCCCCATACTCCCTAGCAGGACCTGATGAGTCCTGTGGGTTTTTGCAATAACCCCATGGAAAACACAAGGCAGCTTGTGAGGCTCTCACACCTTGAGATACTTCGTTCTGTCTACTCCTTCTCATTGCCAAGGGATACAGGGATGTTTAATAACCAGTCACGGGTAAGTAGTGCAAGTGAACCTTCTCCTCTGAACATTCCTCACTGGCCTGTCATGATGGCCCCAGAATGACCTTGGAGTATGAGGAGTTGGGCTCCCAAATCCAGTGTGGCATACCAAACTTGATGCCTACTGCTCAGCCAGCCCCTGAGGCTCTAGGACCTCACAGTGTCTGAGGAAACATTCTGGGCTCCTCTGCACCTCCCTGACCCCCTCCCATCACCCCCTTTGCAACACAGTGGCTCATTCTTCTGGAGACGATGACGAGAGCTGTTGTTTTGCTGCTGCCTGGCATCTGCAAGCTTCCCATCTCCCGAATTCCATATGGCCTCATTTGGGGACAGCAGGTAAGGCTCTGGCCCACATGGCAGAACCCTAAAGAGCTGAACCCTGCCATCTCTGTGTTCCAGTGTCTCAAGATGTAAGCTTAGAAGTCGGATCTCCTTCCTAGAGACTCAAGGCCTGGAGGGAGCATGCAGAGAGAGTGGAACTGAAGGTTACTTTTCCTGGCTCCAGCAGCCCAATGGCAACGGGACATGCCAGCCACCGCACTCGGCCAGCCTTAACTGTCCCTGCACACATGGGCCCTGCCCTGCCCTGCCCTGGCTTCCTTCTCCACATCTCCATCCAGCTCTCCTCTGCTCCGGGGGCCAAAGTCGCCACCTGCTGAGAGCAGAAGTGGGCACCACCAGCAGCTTTCAGTCTCTTCCCTGTCAGGTTTGAGATACTTGAAGAACAGAGTGCTAGTGATGGGACCCAAGGCAGACACCTGCCCTGCACAGCGGGAAAAACGGCCTTAGGGTGGAAGACACTGCATTTGTCCCCCACTCATTCTTGTACTAGGTGTGCATTCGTCTGCGGGTCCACTGACCTCCCTGATTGTCAGTGCAAGCCCCTTGCCAAAAGGAGAGCACAAACTCATCGTTATGAAATTTAAGTTAAAATACATGCAAACCAAAACAAGTGTATTGGACTTGAAAGGTGTTTTTGGACTGAGTGGATTAAAATTCTCCAGTGTTGGGGAGAGGCAGCATCTGGAAGGGTTTGAGCGCCTGTCTAGACAGCCACAGTACCTCTTCTGGGCCATCTGGTGAGCTCTGCAAAGTGTTTTGCCTTTGTCGTTCCAGGCACTGCCACGGGACAGTAGAGAAGAAGTCCATGGTGCAGGCTCACAGATGAGGGTAGTGTGCCTAAGTGTCTTCTCAAAGGGACAGAGCTTTAACTAAGAAAGAATCAGGTCCCTAACACCTTATTGGATTGTACAAGTATTAAAATTTCCATGACAGCAATCTATTTTTCTCAACCTGTCATAGGAGGTCTTTAAAAGTGGAAGTCACTTGTATTTATGGATCATAATTAGAGAGGGCATAACCAATAACGATCAGACAGGTGAATCAGTAAAATAAAATCTAAAACAAGAAGAAAATAACATTTTAATGGTAAGAGATGGTCCTGACCCCAGAACACAGACACGTAGGATCGGCTCTCATATGCAGCCCCTGCAACCGTGTGCCTGTCCATGTCTGTGCTCTATTTTGTCATCAGGACAGTGTAGATATGGCCTTGGAAAGGGTTAATGATAAATACAACTTTAACATTAATATGGGATCTGAAACAAAATACTCAACCGTTATTCCATCACTACTACTGGTAAGAAGATCGTATCATCACTGAGATATGCAGTGGTGGGCATCCAAGAAAAGCCAAGGCTCGGTGTGGAAGGAGCTAGAAGGGACCTGGCACATGGTGAAAGCTGGGAGAGCAGAAGGCACAGGCTGGAGAATATGTCCCGGGCAGGAGGGGAGACAAAAGCAGTGGATTCAGCCAGGGAGCCTGCAAAGGCAGCAGGAACGCCACCGCCACTGGGACGGCCAGGCCATCCCAGCACGGAGCTCCCTGTCCAGCTCCTTTGCACATACCGATTTTGAGATGCAGTTTTCATCTCAGGAGCTCTGGATGCAGAAGTTCAGGGAACTCTGAAAACCACAAAGGAAGCAGGAACTCTCCAGCATCCCTTTGGTCAATCTAATGTCCTCTCTGAGCTCACACACATTGTCCCTGCAAGCAAGGAGGAGGCCGGCACCCTTTGGCAAGAGGCTCCCCTTGCACTCTGCAGGTGAGTTACCTCAGCAGGGGACACGGTGCCTTGTAATTCACTGGTTTTGGCTTCCAAGCATGATGAAGACTGTAGTTATTTAAAATCTGATCATGGATGCGCTCAGGCTCACTACTAAGAAAGTAGAGATCTTGGCATTAGTGTGGGTGCAGACTGTTATCATGGGGAGGCATAAAGAACCACTAGTTGACTAGCACACGAAGATCCTGTTTCCATGCCTCCTCTAATCCCAGGAGGATGCCTCATGGCAGTCTTCAGTGAAGTTCTGAAAGCACCAGCAAATGATCAAAGCACAGGCTGTTGGCTCAGAAGGGTGCTGCTGCAGAAAACACCACCAGTCACCTCCTTCGGCCTTGGGAATCTGCCAGTGTGCCTAGCCCAGCCCGGTGGCACAGCTTTCAAAACAACTTTACACAAACAGTTACTTTACTTCTGATTTAGCCTTCCAGTGGTCTGTGTGGGAGGGGATTGTGGTCATTGTTCTGATGAATGGTACTTTGTAAATAAATTTGGAATAAGATTCAGCTTGTGAAGCTAACATGGAGCTCAAGATGAAAGAGAATTGAAGATTAAAAAGAGATCATGAGGGAATAAGGATGCTATGACCTGACCAAGAAGAAAATTAAGAAGATTCTGAAGTTCTGCATGATACTCTCATCACTGAACCACTAATTTGATCTTCTGAAGGTGAATAATCAAGTGTTCTGAGCACGGGAATTCATAGCACAGGGCTGGCTTCTGGATATCTTGGTTTGCAGGAAGTATTGTTGCAAATCACAGTATTCTTTCCCAAGGGGTTGTGTTTGTTCTTAATCGACAACCCTGTGCTTAGGCTGTCTGCACACAGAACCAGGAATAAAATACTAGATTTCAGTACAAATGATGAATGTACTTTTCCAGTACACCTAGTGGGCTTTCCTTTCTTAATACATTGCCATTCTGCTTACTAGATTTTCCGTATTTCCTGTGTCTTCCATTTCAGTAGGGCCAGCCATCGCCCAAGTGAAAACAGAAACATGTTTTGAAAAAAAGATTAAAATATACACAAAAGTTAATTATGCTGGTAGAGTATTAGAATTGTACTTGTAGAGAGTGTGAGGGCCTCAATCCAACCCCCAGCACCAAACTAAACAAATAAATGCTTCACCTAAATTCTCCTGAAACACTCTCACTCTCTGTTTGAGATTAGCAAATGTCAAATCACTTAAACGTCTCACCACATTCATAAAGTGACAGAGTATCCCAAATACTTCCAAGTAGTAGGACTAATTCCAGAGCAGAGACAGTGTGCCTGCTGTGTGTAAGCTGGAAGACAGAGCTGCAGTCTGGGGAAGAGCTTCTAAGAGGACTGAAGGGATCTCACAAAGACAACTCGTGGGAGAAATCAGAGAACAGTGTGGTTGTACTTTTCCTCTGAGAAAGACACTACTAATCCACTAGTGAGTATGAGGACTCACTTAAGCATGACAGAGAAGCCAATGCCAATAATAAAACAATATCCCAATTCACTCCATTCCCTTGCTTTCTCCTTTAGATCAATGCATTACAGAGACAAACTATTTTCCATCTTTCTGCTGTCGATCAACAGACAATCACTGTCTACAGAATGTTAATCTTGCTGAAATCACTCAACAGGATGTGTGAGAAACATAGAAAAAATACATAAGTAGAAGTGGGATAATTATGGTACTCTGGACTGGGAATTACCATACTGATGTTCGACAGTGACACAATCTCACTGAAAAGACTGCATTGCCCATCAAAAATGCCTCACACCAAACCACAGAAAGCCATAACCAGGACTCCCAGCCTGGCCACACTGTAGATGCCCAGTCAGTCCTGAAGGATGTGGGTCAAGAGGTCATTGGTCTTGACACAGGAGCGGAGAGCAGAGGTCACAGTGGGAACTCACTTCCACTTCCCGTGGCTGAGACCTAGGGCCAGGGAAGGAGGTTGGAATCCTTTCCCATATTTAAAGGGAATCTCAGGGTGATAAAATCTGTACCTCTGCAGGGAAAATCTGGCAGATAGTGTTTTCCTGGCATCAATATTGCTACAGAAAATCCATCTTGTTCACTTTTAGATGAGATAAGATAAAGTATATATATGAAGTTTTACTTTTGATTGAAGTAAGAATTTGTGCCATTCATTTAAAAAGCTCCACATATATCAACCAAAACCATGCAAAGACATCCCACAAATTCCAAGTCCGTGCTTTTTAATAATAAAGCTATCTTAGGAAATACATTTTAAATCGTCTTTTATTAACTTTTTTTCCAAAAACATCCTGCAATAACATATATCAGAGGAACTGTTACTAAAGTTTCCAGAGATTAGAAGATTGGAATATTATCACAACCAAATTGCAAAACAAAATACCAATTTTATTATATTATTGTAGCTGTTATTATTATTTGGGGAAAACAGAAAAACACACTCCCTTTATTAGTCAGAGCTTTTACCTATCAACCAAATGTATCCATTTCAAAAAATTAAAAAGTGAGAGAATGTTATTAGTTTTAATTTTTGTTTTTGCCCTTCACATCTTGTTTCCTTCTATTTTCTGCCTGTTGGCTTTAGTCTTTCTCACTCATAGTTTTTAAAAAGTATTATTTTGTTGCACATTAACTCAGACAATAAACAAAACTAAGATGTGTGAAGTTCTCTCTGCTGATCAAACATCTAAATCAAACAAATTCAGGGAATTGTTCAAAAATTCATACAATACATACTTTAGTTATAGTTAGAGTAGCTAAACTCCATTTTTGTTGAAAGGCCCATAATTATTTTTTCATTAAAAGTTTGCATATTCAAACTTTAAAGCCCCCAAATTAATATTATAATATTTTTTAAAACGATGGCATATTATCACCTTCTATGTTGAATATAATTGTAACACAGAGGAAACAGATAGAACTATAGTAAAACAGGGTATGGAGCACAGAACGTTGCTGAGAAAAAAAGCCTGAAATCTGAGGTTACCAAGATTTATCATGAAGGTGCTCTACCCATTGGCTGGAAGAGGGAGATGACCATTTTCTGCAGGCAAACCCCGTGACCCCCACGCAGCTGCAAAAGATGCTGGGGAGGGAAGGACAAAGTCCAAAGCTTCCAGATACCTGTTATACTGAGACAAGACAGCAGAGCTGGGAGGAGCGCAGGAGACAAATGATTCCTACCGTGACCTAAATGTTCCCACTTGGTTTAATGATTTTTGGTACAATCAGCAGAGGGCTGCAGGGGCGGGTGCCTTGTGTTGCAGTGTTTGCATCGGGAGCACTCTGCTCGTTAGACTCTTATGTCAGGCTTTGGTACCCATGTAGAGAAATAAAAACAATGATTCTAATGGCAACCTGGAGGAAACAAAAGCTGCTGGTATGTGACTCAGAAGAACGATTGCATTTTGTTCTCCAAAAAATAATTTTATCATTCCTATTGAAGTGCTGTGGAAGGGCAGAGAAAGGGGAAGGGAAAAAGAAGTGGCCACAGCTAAAGTGAGTGTCTATCAAGAGCTAATGTGTTGATTATTTGAACTGGATTTTACATAAAACCTGTATATTTAATCAGTTTTGCTCATAAGGCAATTGTGTCTCTTCAAATTCAATAAACTGTCCAAGGTCACTAAAGTATCAGGAAAGAAGCATGAGTTACACATAACTGAATCCACAGACTGGAATTTAAGCCCAGCTTTTTCTCTTTTCTGAACATGGGTTTTCTGAGCTACAAGGGTTCTGAGCAATTAGTAGGTATACAAAGCATGTTTCCTCAATAAATGAATCAGCTGTTTCCAACTGCAAAATTCAAATATGCCTGGAATATTTTACCACCAGAATGATTGCTTGAACATTTTAGAGGCATTGTAAAAGAACTTAAAACAATAGTAAATATTTGAGAGAAAATACATTTTTTTCATGTCACTAATTAAAATTTATTGTGTATTTGTATGTGTTTAATTAAGTAATTATGGTATGTTTTTTAATGTGATGAAATGTGCTTAATACTTAAGAATTATTTAAACTTTATAAGACATAATTTGGAGATCTGGATGTAAACTCGGGGTGTGTTGGTATTTACTTTATCAATTCTCAGAACTGGGAAATCTCTGTGATCTCTAAAGAGGAAGATGGATGCCACTTGCTCTGTCCACTCTACTGTCCACCCAATGCATAAAACTTTGTGATAAATATGGTTATTAAATCATAATCTGATTTACTTCTCTTATGAATATGGTCCTTAGCTATATCCAAGACCCAAAATGTACATTGGACATACTGAAAGGGAAGGAAACTGCTTAAAAGAAAAGAACAACTGGGATAGGGGAAAAAAGAAAAGAAGAAAAGGAAAAAAAAATATATATATATATATGATAGCTAAGATAATTGCAATATTGATTTGTATTAGTTCACCAAAAGGAACAATTAGTGCTTTTATTGTTTGATCAATTTTGCATGCCTGTATCTGATAATCTGACCAACTACTTTGAAGATAACAATATGCAATATAATAACCATTGTTAATTTCCCATCATCTTGTTTTGAAATTCTGTATCATTTTTGTTGGTTTTTTCTCTTTAAAATAAAAAAAAAATTATCATCTGCCATCCTGTAATCACTTTTCTCAAACAACCTAGTTGCAAAATGTTGCATTTTCTACTTGCAAAAATGGATTTCAGCATAGTGCCTGCTGTGGTAATCCTGTTTACCTTCAACAGGGATTAGGACCTATGGATCAACTATTCCCTTCATACAAACTGATGCTAATGGCACCTTCCCTATGTGGTCTTGACTAATATCCAGAACTCCAATTTAGGCATGAGGAAAACAATGTTAGATAAATCTCAGTCCAGGGATGTTTTGTTTTATGAAATCTTGACAAGATACCTCAGTCCATTCAGTTGCTATGACAAAATGTCTTAAGAGTGGGTAGCTACAAACAAGATCTCTTTTTCACAGTTCTGGAAGCCAGGAAGTCCCAGTTCACAGTGATGGCCACCTCTGCCACTGGTAAACTATGGCTTTTCCTTCTAGACAAACTTTCTTCCTGTACTCTGACATGGTTCCCTTCCCAGTCATGATAGCTGTGCCTCACACAGGGAATAGATTTCAGCCTATGAATCTGGGGGTCCACAAACATGCACACCATAACATCAGCATTCTTCAGAACTGTTGAGGTATCTGAAAGCAAGGTACATGCCAAGAACTATCACAGTGAACAAAGATCTTCAGAAGAAATGACAGCAAAATATAACTGGTGCTTTAGATGGAATCCTGGAAGAGTAAAAGGATCATTTTAGATACAAACTAGGGAAATAAGAGAATTAAACAAACTTTAGCTAATAACAATGTGGCAGGATTAACCCATTAAGCATAACCAGGGTGCTGCAGGAAGGAGGACATGGTGAGCCGCTGTACTCGTCCCCACAGAGAAGGGAGGTCTGCTGTGTGTTTTGTCCTATAGATTTTTAATGCAGTTTTAAACTTTTTTGTCAATTCGTGGAGATTGGCCCAATTAAAATTGGAAATCTGAGAAAGGCATTTTATCACACAAAAGTAAATCAACATGTTGCCAAATTAAAAAGTAAACTCAAAACCTGAGATCCATTATCAACACACCGTGGAACCCCCACCTCCTTTGCACGTCTACCACGACATTAGAGAACCCTGCCCTCTGGGAAACAAAGTGACCGCTGCATCTAGCTAGAGAGATTTGTGCACACTTCCATCCACTGTTATTTTAATTATGAGGATGGAAGGTGCTTCTTATATTATCATGGTGGAACACCCAGCTGACATCTGCATACTAATCTCCCAAATACCCTTTTTTCCCTCTTACTACCCAATGGAAAAATGAAGCCAAGAAGGATGCTTGGCATGTGTTCCTAATAACGTACATTGTAGATGCAAAGGGGAACATGAGGTTTAAAGAATCCTTTTTGCATTTCCATAAAGTAAACATTTTCATTTGCATTTATCACTCTCCTATAGTAGGAGTTTTTTTGGGTTTTTTTTTGTTTTTTTTTGTTTTGTTTTTTTTAACTAGAGTTTTATGAAGTTAAATACCCATGGTGGCAAGAGAAGAACAAAACGAATTTTTCCCAAAGCATGAAAAACCATGTATATTATTGGTGCTGTAGATTTTGAGACTTACTGGTGGTACATTTGAGGTAATTGGTCTTTCTTAGAGAGGCTTTAGTATAAAGTTCCCTTGTGAGATGAGACTTGTGAAATGTAAACTGGTGGAAATGCAATTGCATTTTCATTTGCTAATTGCTATAATCAAGGCAAAGCTCACAACCATTAGCTTTGATGTAGTAAAAACAGGAATAATAAATTGATTAATCATCTTCTACAAAGACATTAAACTCTAATCACCATTTAAGTATTTAAGAGGCATAATGTGACCTTAAATTAGTCAGTGGCTGTTTTTCTATTTTATTTATTAATTTGTTTATAAAGACTTGGAGTATTTTAGAGATTGACAAAGAAGTACGGAGGAGAAACGTGAAAGATATCTGTGAGTGTGGGAGATGTGAATCCCATTAGTAGTCTCGGTACAGAAGAGCGACATTTGCACCATGAGTCAGTGAACAAGGAAAGAAGAAATGGGACTCCAGCGAGTGATCTTCAGCGACTGCAGGACTTGATGAAGAAGCAAATCACAGCTCTCAAAGAAGCAGAGTTCCGTGTGTGACCTAACATGATAGGAAGATGGATTGTGAGTAACGTCAATGCAAAGACTATTAAGAGTTCCCTTGACAGCACAGCACTAACCACTGAAAAGAGGAAACAGTGCCCTCCTCAGCTTCCTCCAGATAAATCAGTGTCTGTGACCCACACTTATCCCAGGTGCCAGAGGTCTGGTTGTAGAGCTGACCTTGTGTGGCCACAGAGGAGGCAAAACAACAGCAACTAAGAAAAGGTAATTTGGGTGAAAACTACAGAAAGCACTCTCAGGGTTTTTTTTTTTCCTCTGTTGTTATTTTTAGTTGCACGTGTCATCATGAAGCCAACAAGGAAGATCAGAGATGTTACTGGAAACTGATTAAAAATAGCATATTAAATGAAAAAAGTCATATAAAATGTTGTAGGATTGTTTCTGTCTTTGGGGATTTGGGGAACTAAGGAGAACTTGAATACAAACAGACGAAATCTTAAACACTTCTACATCATGTGCATGTGTATTCAGACTGATTAATAGCATTATAACAAATTAAATGGTGACATTCACCATGGTAAATTGTAACTCACACAGTGGTGTTGAGCCTATCTTCTTGTAGTTGACGGGATTTTCATTTTGTTGAGAGCTAACTATAGGTCAAGTATATTGCTAAACACGTTAAGTGCATTATCTCATTTAGTTATAAATTTTGATGTGGTAGGAAATTTTTAACCACATGAATGTTTCACATAAAAGTCCAGGATCATATACCAACAAATGGGTGGAGCTGAGCCTGGGGATGCAAGACTGTTTCACTCCAACCTCACTGCTTAGTGTGCATGCCAAGGCTTTGTAAACTTTATATCCTCTCTGCTCTCTTTTATTCTGTTTATTTTTTCAAATTTGAATTTGACCCACTAAATGCACTAGTATCTCCTGAATTTGAGTCATTGAGAATTCCTGCCCTGAGCAATGTGATTAATTGAAGAGATGCACTGCATTGGGGAAATGCTTTTATATATTGTGATCTCGCTTTATTCTCATAACATTGCTTTCAAGGAGATGACGTAGACAGGAAATTTAAAGGTTGAAGGACTTGACCAGGGTCTCCTCACTAGTATGTTCTGAACCAGTAGCTGACACTCTGGACACTGGCTCCAATTTCCCCAGGGCTTGGACCACCCACGCTGACCCAAGCCATGGCCTAGGCTGTGACCATAGAGTCCAGGGGTGCTTCTCTCCTTTCCTGCAACTGTCCATTCTCAGGAAGGCCTCTAAGGAGTCTCTGAACCACATCACATCACAGGCTTCTGCCTCAACCCCTGCACCTGGGGCAGGTGTGCACATCCTGAAGGTTATACAGACTGGTTCGCACACACTGACACACGCAAATCAGACTGAAAAGATGCTGGATGTTGTGGCACACACCTATAATCCCACCACTTGGGAGGCTGAAGCAGGAGGACTGCAAGGTCGATGGCAACCTGAGGTACATAGCGAGCTCAAGGCTTGGCTGCCCTACAAATGTAGCCCCTGTCTCAAAAATAAAGCCAGACTCACATAGGCACAGATGCATACATGCAGTCAAAGCTACACACAGAAACACACATGTGGAGACTCAAGTACACATATACATGTACACTCACCCATATTCACACAGGTACACACACACACAAATACACAAAGACAGACACACATACACACACTCGAATATATACATACACAGACACATGCATACACATACACAACCACTTAGGAATAGATGTGCAAAGACACAGACACACACACACGCAAACACCCGTGTATATAAATAGACACGCATACACATACAGATTCACGCATATACACATTTTAAGGTACAACTTTTCAAGATGAAGGATTTTTTCCTGTGCCTCCTTCAGATATTGGTGCTCCCTGCTGCTACACCTATGAAGATGAGCACTTCTGACTCCTGGTATTGACATACCCCTCCTACAAAACCAAAAATATAGATGGAAATAAAGATTTGCATCCCACACCTTGCATTCTCTCTCCAAACATTTCTTTGTAAAAAGCACCCTTTGATCTGCAGTCTGCTTCTCTCACTACTCCCATGCCTGTTTTCTCACTATTTTCTCATCAACAATAGCAATTTACCTTTCCCTGTTACTAGAGCAAAAATTCTTCTGATTGATGAAGTACACAGAATTCAATCTCCGGTGCTGGCATTCTAGTGCTTGGAAGAAAACATTATTGAAATAGCAAAGAGAAGTTGCCTATTTCACACCCTGCACACGCGTTCACTCAGTTTTTCCTTTGTTCATGGGCATTTCCATGGTGAGCTCGGAGGCTGTCAAAGTGGACAATGATGCTATCAGGAAGCCCAGAGGCTTATACCCAGGAAGGGCAAAGCCTTTCTGCTAAAGATGCACAAAAATTTCTGTGAAAAGACTGATGGAAACCAGCCAGAGGTACTAGTGGGCTTCTGTGAAAATTCTCAGGTTCAAACCTAAATGTTCCTGCCCACAGGCTGATGACCAGTGCAGAGGCCTCAGGACTGGCTTTTCTTTTCTTTCTATAGGAAAAACTAACTGAAGCAACAATAAGGAAGATCAGGGCTGGTAATGCAATAGTGACACAATTTTGATTTCCAGCACTTCCGAAGTCAGAAATGGAGTAGGAAACCAGGAAGAAGCACCACCTCCAGGCATGAATCCTGAGTCCTGAGAAGAAGACCAGGAAGTAGAATCCCAAAGGAGAGACCAGCAACAGCGCTGGGGATTGGAACAAGACCAGGGACCTGATCATCGGTAGACATTTACATGGAGGTCAGATTTGCCTACTGGTGTCCCTGGACCTGTGCTGCCTATAATTATCCACTTCTTTAATTACACATGCAGTTTTATGGAGATGTCAGAGAAACGACAGAAGTATCTTAAAATGTTTATATCTTTGGAAGCCAAATAAACCTGTAAGGTTGTGGAAACATTGATTCTTTTCTTCAACTGCCAAAAGTACTTGGGCATTAATGTTTACTTTTTTAGTTTATCTCGGTAAAAATGAATGAATACAAGTAATTCCACCAGGACAACACCAACTTTTCATCATGGTCTGATTTGACTCACTATTGTGCGCATATTTGTACACATACACAAATGCATGTATGTGTCTATACATGTGTGTGTACATGCATGCACATTATGGTTAATAATATATACTATGGACTATAGCTATGATGTTGAATGTCCCCAAATGCCCATGTGCTGAAGGCTTTTTTCCACCTTGGTGCTTTTGGACATTGGTAGAACCTTCACAAGTGGGATCTTGGGGAAGAAATTAAGACATCAGTGTTATAATCTTGAAAGAGACATGGGATCTTAGCTCTCTGTCTCTGTCTGTCTCTGTCTGTCTGTCTTTCTCCCTCTCTCTCTCTCTCTCTCTCTCTCTCTCTCTCTCTCTCTCTCTCTCCCTCTCTCTCCCTCCAGTTGCTATAGGAAGACCAACTTTGCTCCCCATGCACTTGTCACCACAGTGTTCTGTCTCTGTCATAGGAACAAAAGCAATGGCCAAATGACCATGAACTGAAACCATGTACCAAAATGAACCCTCCCCTTTATTAACTGATCATCTCAGGTCTTTTGTCACAGCAATAGAAAAGTAGTGCACTGTGTGATAGGTGATTCAAAACCATTCACAATGATACAAAGTGTGATAGCATTATTGCACATGTTAGAAAAAAGGTATTCAACTACATACTCAAAGAACTTGAAACTTAACCCCTTCCCATCCCTGGTAAAAAGTTTTCAGGGAATTCAAGAGCTAAGTCAGATGTATTTAGGTTTCTGACTGTGTGCCTCATCCTTCTTGCCCCACTCAAATTCGATTTCCCTGCTGTGCTTTCTCCCTGCCCACTTTGTTTTTCCTGTTCTATGCTTATAACTTATGGGCTTTGTGTAATAGGAGTACCCCTAATCAGATTTCTTCTTTGTCATGGAAAACACTCTGCTGCTGAGGACCAAAAACTTCTTGGGTCTCTTGTTAATTCCTCTGTCCTGCAGCTGTCAGGACAATGTCCTGTAGCCCCAATTGCTACAGCAATTACCTTATCTCCACTTCCGCCTCTCCTGGACCTCTGCACTGTCTAAGATAAACAGAAGGTAACTGCCTCACACTGGTCTTTGCCCTTCCGGTTTCAGCTTGGTCCCTGCAAATATTTTATATTTTTTAGACAGCATCTGTTTGCCATATAACTCAACAGAATTTCCCCTCTTTGCAGTTTCCACAGACTCAACCAAATTCAGATCAAAAATATTGGGGAAAGTACTGCATCTGGAGTAAACATGATTTTTTTTCTTATCGTTACTATCTAAACAATATAGTTTAGCATAAACGTTATGAAGTAGCATTTGGATTATATTAGGTAGTAGAAGGAATTTAAAGTATACAAGAAGATTGCATAGGAGACTTTCAAATTCTATACTATTTTATATAACAGATTTGAGTGCCTGCAGGTTTGAAGACCCTTGGAGACACCAGAGCCAATTGCAATGGGCACCAGGGATGCCTACAAAAGCATGTGGCATCCCCTCCTGATCTTGTCTTCCGATCTATTTCCTTCATCATCAAACCCTGGAGCAAACCAAACTTTTCCAGGATTCCTGCTTCATAAAGTAGTATCAGTATCTTGCATAGCCACTATTTTCTCCCTATTTTTCATTGCTGCTTAAATAATGTTTTTCTCCACTTCCAGTTTGTTCAAAGTATCAGGGTATGTTTAAGGAACGTTGCCGACATAAGCAGTGAAACAGGCCCGACCCCTCACAGGCACACGCTGTTGAACAATTGGTTTGCTGTCTGCATTTCAGCCTTATTTGTAAAATGCGAATAGAGCTCTGTGCTCCTAGAACACTCTGGAAAAAACAGGAACCCAGAGATGTTTACATGTGCTTTATAAGCCACTTGAAAGTACTATTTACATGAAGTCACGTTATTATGGCTGCATTGGAAAAGAACAAATGAAGTAAGAAAATATGAACTTCATTTTGCCCAGAATCCAGTAATTTCTTTTTAGGTGCATGATCAATTTAAGCAGATGGGCAAAATGATTAAGGGTCTAGAGAATAAAAAATATATCCTTTCAGGTTCACAGAACATAGGCAATAACTTTTATCTTCAGATATTCCGTTACCTACACTTTCATGGGCTTCATAAATTGATGGTGGCGTTAACTGTTTCTAGGTCTTCTGGTTCTTCTCTCCACCACTTTTGCTAGGTGGCCAGACCCTTCATTTACAGCATCACTTCTGGGAGGGTGTCTTGGGCTGCTTCATGGTTTTGCCAGTCTTCTCTTGTGTCATGTGTAGGGTCACCCCGACATGTTTCACCTTAAGAATTCAAACATTTCTTCAACGAGAATCAGCCTTTCTGCCAGAAAGCCAGGAAGAACTGCATGCTGTTACTGGACCTTACTGAAAGGCTGTCCCCCATCCTACCACTGACTTCTGTGACTCAGTGGAACTTTTTGGGATAAACCTTCTGTTGGGACTTGTGTGTAGATATCCCGCCAAAGCTTTGTGTAGTCATAGGTGGGGGCTTTCTCAGAGGTGGTTTAACTTAGAGCGTGTGATTGATTCATGGTGCAATGCTAGGTTTAAGGGTACTAGGATTAACGGTGGGTGAGTACTAAATCACACCACTGATGAGTTTGACACTACCCTAATCCCAGCAGTCTGCATACCTCATAAGGGACAGAAAAGGTTTGCCTTATCCCGTGTTTGCTTGTTTTGCTACTTTCTGCCTATCATGAACTTCTCTCCTCTATGATGACTGCCTGCTGTACTACCCTGCCTTGGAGCCAGCTGTTACAGACTGAAACCTCTACAAACCATGAGCTAAACAAACCTTCCTCCTTTAACTTTGGGTGTCAGGTATTTGTCTCAGCAGTGAGACAAATAACTGAGACATCTTCCATCAGCCCTGCAGCTTTCGGGTCTCCGCCAACCCCACCATGCACCTCTCTGCACACCATGGTTGTTGCTGCAAGGTGTCTGTGCCCCCTGACAGGTAGTGTCCTTGCTTCCCCTTCTCAAAGGCATAGAATCAGGAACTCCAGTTTTTCTGGAAAGTGGTCTTGGGCTCTCAGGGAAGGACTTGGGAAGTATTAAACAGGTCACTTCAGGGGACTTACAGAGTTCTTCATCCAAAGAACCTGTGGCCCCTCTTCCCCATGTTCAATCCACAGGTGTGGCTTCTATGATGCGCACCCTTGAAGTGGTGGGAAGCCAGGTCTTGATGTTCAGGAGGTTGACATCAGCCTTCAACTTTACTTTCCTCCTCCTCTTTCTCCCTCTCCTTCTCCCTCTTCTCCTCCTGCTATTTCTCTTTCTCCTCTCCTTCTCTTTTCTTCTCCCTATCCTCCTATTCTCCTCCGCCGCCGCCCTCTTCCATCTCCCCCTTC
>PVLD010012400.1:0-60603 GCA_004027595.1 Dinomys branickii | reverse complement strand
ATGAGGCTTCCTGGTTCCCCTGTATCTTCACATTCAAAACTTGTTCTGGGTGGGGTTGAGTTTTGAGACTGCGTTTTGTTCCTCTGTTTTCCCATTTTTGGGTATCAGATTCAAAATGTGGAGCTATAAATTCCACAGGCAGTTCAGCAGGCAAAGGTCTGCTGCAGAGGCTGCTGCAATGATTCCTTCTCTTTGGGAGCATGTCCCTTAAGCTGTCTGCTGAGATTTCCGCTTCTACTCCCTACCCCAAGACCTGGCCGGGGCGAATAAACAGCTCGCCGCCCCAGGATTTTTGCAGACAGGCCACTCAGGTGTTCCTCCCTGGGTGGAGCTCCTTCCCCCCTCACAAATCCCGTTGGGGCTCCTAGCTAGCTCTTCGCACCCGGGAGATCTGCAGTCCTTAAAGCTACTTTGATGTCACTCGCTGGGCTGAGCTTCTTCCCTATTCAGGAAAAACCAGTTAGCGCACCCACTTAACTCACCCTTTGATCGTGCAGACAGGAATGCCGTTTAGATGTATCTCTCTGGATGTAGCTTTTTCCCGACTCAGAAATCCCGCCAATCGCTGTTGCTCCAGTTCGTGCAGCGCCGGCTGCGGGGGTGGGGTTCTGAGCGGTATCCCGGACCACTGCCCAGATTGGCACAGTCTGTCCCAGTAGCGCGTTCTCCGAGTTTCCTCTGCTCCGCTGCCTCCAACAAATCCTGGTTACAGCCGCCTCTGAGCCGGTCGGGTTCAGGAGCTGAAGCCGTTCTTCCCTCCGCACTCGCTCTCTCGGCTGTACGCGATTTGAACCGAGCTGCGGCCCAAGCGCAGCACCGATCCCTCGGGCGCCGAGCTCTCAGGGTCTGCCCAATTCTCGCCGCACGCGGCTTCTCAGCCGGCCCTTTAATGCTCAGGCCGCGGAGAGCAGCCCAATCAGTTGGAATTTTGCATCCACGGACCGGGCAGCCGCGCGCAAAGGATCGGTCTCTGGGAGAGATTCCCTCTGCTGCTCACCTGGTCGCCATCTTCCCCGAAGTATCCAGTCTTTAAAAGGAAGGAAATCCTGGCACGTGCTGCCACACATAGGAACCTTGACGGCATTATGCTGAGCGAAACAAACCAGTCACAAGAGGACAAAGAGCCTGTGGTTCCATCTGTGGGCTGTACCTAGCACAGCCAAGTTCATAGAAACAGAAAGTACGATGATGGCTTCCAGGAACTCGAGGAGGGGAAGTGGGGAATTATCATTCAGTGCGTGCAGTTTCCATTCTGCAGAGGGCTGGCGATGATGGGAATTCACGTAATAACGTGAAGGTCTTTAATACAAGAGTTGGCACTTTAAAAATAGTTAAAATGGTAGATTTTATGTTATGTATGTCTTACCATGATTAAAAACCAACAACTATAGTAATAAAAACAGGCGTCACAGAGTTAGAAAACAGAGCAGAAGCGATCTGTCACTGCTGTGTTGCTTCTGTCCTGGGTCCCAAGTGGAGGAGGAGTTTGTTTGCTTACACACAGCTGCTGGAGACATTTGCTTTTGCAGGTAATAACCTAGGTCCTGCTTCCTACCTCTGGGCTCCCCATGAAGGTGACAGCACAAGAGCGCCCCAAAAGAGGAGTGAGGGAGCCCCTCCAGTGCTTTCACCTGGACCCTGGGTGAGGGGTGAGGGTCACCGGTGTGGGGTGCGCCCTGATGGCACTGCCTGGTGCTGGGGATGAATCTCAGCCCCCTTGGCTCTGCCTTTGCCACACTTCGTGATCCTCTACTTCCCGGTGACATCAAACACTGTGGATAGAGAGGAGCCTGCTGGTCTGGTAGAGGGTTGGTAGGGATTAGCATCCCACCAATGAGGCTGGGAACCTTTGCTCTGTGGATAGGTCCCTGGAGCCCAGGGACAGGCTGCTACCTGTGATGGACGATCTTACTATCATGGCACAGGACCTAACAGGGCAACCCCATCAGGGCCCGAGCTGCAAAGGCTGGTGGAACCCACAGTTTTTAAAAAATTTTGTTTACTATTACTGTTTAGCAATAAAAATATGTGGCTTATTTACCTCAGCAGTCTTAAGAGTAAGGGGGAACATATAGAGTTAATCAGCTATCTGTGTAGGACGAGATTACTTATGCAAAAATAAGAATCTCCAAAATAAAGAGCAGTGGTACATTTCCCCAGTATTGGATAATGCCAGGCAGTGGCCCCTAGGCATGTGGCATTAGGAGCTAATTATGTGGGGGGGAGCCACAAACCACAAAAATTTTAAAGGACCCCTTCCCCCATACCCACCTGCACATTCAGATACATAATAGGATTACAGAGTGAACAATGCAATTAACTGAAGAGGGAAAGACAGGAATTCTGAGGTTATGATGGCGGATAGGGAGGGTTCCCAACCACTGTCAACTACACTGTAGGGAACATTATCTCCTTTAAAAAATAGTGTGTCCCCTCAGAGTGCCTGCTGGATGGAGCCCACCTTATACCTTTCCAGGGCAGAGTGCTTCTGCTCTAATGGTGGTGGTACTGGGGGAAAGCAAAACAAGACAAATCAAACAAACAAAAAACAGGAGGGAAGTGATGTGAACCAAACTTTACTCAAAACTACTCCCTCTACACTTCTTTCTCGAGCCTCTGGTCAGTGCCTCTGCTCCTGCCCCGTTCTGGGTCAGAGCACCTGGGTCAGATTAGAACTTTGTCTGCGGCCAAAAGGATTTTTGCCTGGGTCAAGCTGATGCATGATTGGAGGAGACTTCCTGGGCTAAGACTGAGCTTTAGAAGCCGTTTTTTAATGTTGAACTTAATTCAATCACAACATGCTTTAAATAAAGACTCAGGAGTAGGCACAGTGGGCCACAGCAATCCCACACAGACTCACAGCAGACAGCAGTGTGCACGATGGAAGAAAGGGTATTGGAAACGTGTGTGTGTGTGTGTGTGTGTGTGTGTGTGTGTGTGTGTGTGCTCGAAAGATGAGATCTGCCCAGCCTCAGGAGACAATTCCTACACGCCACAGTGGGCTAAGAAACAAAAGCTCGCTTGACGTGGGGGGTCTTGCGGTCCTCCTGTCAAAGCCACCGTCATTCCGGGTTGCAGGGTCCCAAGACCATGGTGGCTGCTGCCTGAACACTGGGCCACTGTGCCAATCCTCCCTCTGATAACCCAGGGATTCGCTTTCTCCCTCACATTTGAACATCAGTAGAACTGGTGCCAGTGTGGTGACACCATGAAAATTCATTAAACTATATGCCAACAGGGGGACTTTTTTTGTACAGATAAGGCACTGCAACAAGAAATTAGAACTGTCTAGAGACTAAACACATGCAACACCTGAACACAGACAGGGTTCCCGAGTCAGATCCAGCAGGAGGGGAAAAAGCTCAGGTAATGAGCATATAGGAATTTTTTGTAATTTGCAACTTTTCTGGAAGTGTAAAGTCACATCAGTAAAGCAGGGCATAGGTGCTCACCTATAATCCCAGAACTCTGGGAGGTTGAAATTTTAAACCCAGTCTAGGCAATCTAGACTCTTAGCAAGACCTGCCTTAAAGAGAATGAAAAGAGCTGGGCATGTAGTCAGTGGGAATGCCCTGGGTTCAATCTCAGTCCTGGAAAAAAAAATTATAACAGTAAAACCAGTTCAGAACCAGGGAGTACAATTCACTTCAAACAATGCATGGAGGACTGAAAGCCAGGCTTCCTGGAACCTCTTTCTTGGTCTCCTCTGGCATATCTTTGAAACTTACCCGGGATGTCTTATGTTGAAAACACAGTGCTTTGGAAATCTGAGTCGCTTCTGTCCCTTGTCCTCAAAATCTGAGACATTGTGCACTTGGAACACAGCTGGAGGAAGTGTGGCCAGCTTTCCAGTCACACCCCTGCCTTATAGACCGGCTGCTCCCCAAGCAGGGCTACACCCCACTCCCCTGCTCATGGTGCTCCTGCTTAGCACCAGTGGAGGCCACTGCACAGTGGCCATCAATAGGGCTGCCTGCCCATGGCCAGGCCAGCTCAGCTCCACACAGGCCTGGCCTGTAGTGACTCTGCCTCCTGCTTCCTGTGGCCCTGTGGGGTGAGAGTATCACTCCTTGAGCCTCAGTAATTCATTTGGAAGCCTGACAGGAGATGGAGGGGGCTGGCATGAGATAGAAGTTCAGTCCACAGTGGGTACAAGGGCCTGTCTCACCCGTGTGGATACCAACACACAGAAATGTGCACACAGGCACACAGAAGGATAATCTGAATATAGAGTGAAGATTTAAAATTAAAGAAATTATTGCAAAATTAAAGATACATTGCCATCAATCCCACTCAAAGTCCTTCGCCTCACTGCAAGCACACTTACCCCATGGCTCTTGACACTTTGTGCAGCAGCTCTGGAATACCTCCAGAGTGTCTTTACAAGGCATGCAACAAATGCTGCTGTGGGTGCCGTTCAGTGGAAGGCAGGCTTGTAAAACAGAACAGTGTGTTCCTATCCACCTTATTCACTGGATCTGGCACTGTGTGACTTCTGGCTCTCCCCCAACTCAAAATGATCACAGAAGGTCACTGTTTTGAATCAATTCAAGACACTGAAGCAGAGATGACAGCACAAGTACAGACACTCATGAAAGAAAGCTCCAGAGCTGCTGCAGAAAGTGGCCAGAAAGATGGGATCAATGTGTTCAAAGAGAGGGGTAGACTTTGAGGGGTTTAATGGTGATGTATCTTTTCTGTAATAAAAGTTTGGAACATTCACAGTAATTGTCGACATACCTACACATCACACACACATACAAACTGAAATCTTTCCTTTCTGGAAACTTTGACAGCTGTCAAAGGAAACTCATGGGGTGGAGCAGGACCTGTGAGGTTAGAATGCTTGGTGTCTGGGGACACCAGGTTGGTGTCCCTGTGTGTATTCTTTCCCTGGCTCATACCCAAAGTCCAGCTCCTTCCTGACTACATGTACTCAACAAGCACCCACAGATCTCTCAGAGGAGCACAAGGGGAGGTGGCCTGCGATGCCTGTGGCCTGACAGTCTGCTCTTCCTCTCCAGCCCAGGGCTGAAAAGCACTGCCATTCTAGTCCTACAGCCTTAGTAAATAAACAACCATACCTTCGGCTGCTGGAACTGTCCTCAGCCCCGTTCCCCATGTGCTGGAGCGAGACCCTTTCCTAGCACTTGCGTTACTCCCACAGGTGACTCCCCTTACCCCGCTGCAGGCTACAGGGTCCTCCCAGCTCCCCGGGGTGTGGACTGGCAGATGTGATGGGGAGGACGAGTTGACATGGACACCGTCCTCCTGAGTTGGGGACACTTCAGAAAGTTAATTCACAGCCATGAGGAAGGCAAAAAAAATAGGCTTCATAGGACTGCGATGCAGCTCACAGCTAGAGTTTTTGGGGTGTTTGAGGGCTTGGTTTCAATTCCCAGGCCAAAACTAGAAAGAAATACTTTTTTATGTCTTTTTGAGACGGGGTCTCACTACGCAGTTCAGTCTGGCCTTGAGCTCACTTTGTAGCCAGGGCTGGTCTCAAACTCGCAATGATCCTCCCAAGTGCTGGGATTACAGACGTGTCACCACGTTTGGCCAAGAAATACTTTGTTAAAAACAGCTTCAAGCAGCAGCTACTTCCTTTCTTTTCTTCCTTCCTTCCTTCCTTCCTTCCTTCCTTCCTTCCTTCCTTCCTCTCTCTCTCCCTCCCTCCCTCCCTCCCCCCCTTCTTCTCTCCCTTCTTTCTGTTTTGTTTTCGATACAAAGTCTCACTGTGTAGCCCAGGCCAGCCTCCTGCCTCAGCCTCCCAAGGGGTAGCATTACAGGCGTGCGCCACTGCACCTGGCTCCCCATCCTTTAACAAGATGCCCCTCTCCCAGGTACCACCATGATCTTGTTTAACCCTCCCATCTTGGCACCACAAAACAGAGGTTTAATCAGTGCTACCTCACAGAGGGAAAACTGAGGCTCTGAGAGTTCATTCAGTGACAAAGGTTGCTGATGGTACAGTGGCTTCTTGGGTCAGCTCCCCAACCTTCCCTCCAGTGTTTCTGGGAAGGACCCAGGTGCCTTGGCAGCTTCAGGAGCAGGGATGGCCCTTGTTCTTGTGAAACGTTGCTGCGTGGGCCCCTGGCAGGCCTTGTGGCTGCCTCCAGGACACGGACCAGCTCCAGCCCAGCTGGGGCCCCACAGAGCTTGGCCTTCTGCCCCCTGCATTCTGGGGACCCTGCGCTGGTGAAAAGAGATGGCACTGGAACAGAAGCTGCCCCAGAAGGGAGTGTGGGGCACTGGGCTCCTCATCTGCAGCTGCCCTCATCCTCGTGGACTACCTTCCCCAGGCTGGACAGCTGCTCCAGCATGTGTCCCATGTCACACACAGCCACCCTGGACCACTTGGCTGTGCCAGTCCAGCTGCTCTCCCATGGGCTGGCCCTGTCCTTTGCAACTAGGGCAGCTTTACCACTGAGATGTGAGAATACCGCATGCAAAAATCAGGAAAATTACCTAAAAATTCAGATTTAGCCAGGCCTGGTACAGATCTCTAATTGCAGTACACTGTGAGGCTGAGGCAGGAGGACTGCAAGTTTGAGTGAGCCCTGGTTGAGTAACTTTGCAACTATCTCCAACAACAACAAGGCTAGGGCTGTAGCTCTGTGCAAACGCCCCCTTGGTTCCATCACCACTACCATAAAAAAAAAAAAATCCAGATTTCCAGCTTACAAGTTATAGAACTGGGCCATTATAATTTACTTCTTTAGTTTTTGGAGCAAATATTGTTCACCTTACAAGCGTACGGAGGACCCTGCAACACTGCTGCCTGCATGGAGTGCAGCTCCCAGCCAGTCTGCGCGCTCCTTCATAGTGTGTCCCGTCTTCCCTGCACTGTTCACTGTGATCCCTGCAACAGCCTCAGCACAAAGACAGACACAGTCTCCTTCTCACATGGCATGGCTGTGCTCACGCAGTCACCCCTGAGGTCCCTTCCCCCATGCCCAGTGACACCAGGGTCTTCCACACTCTGGACAAGGACTGCACCACTGAGCTAGGGCTCCAGCTGCAGGAGTCTTTAAAGACAGGAGATGACAAGAGCAACACTGCTTGCTTTCCCCCTCTCCCTCTTTCTTTTATCTGTGATGCCTAGGATTGAAGACAGGGTCTTCTCTCTGAGCTATATCCCCAACCTGTGCTATGCTATGCTATGTTGTGCTATGCTATTCTTTATGACAAAGTCTTACAAAGTCATCTAGTTTCCCAGGCTGGACTTGAATTTATGATCCTTCTGCCTCAGCCTCCCAGAGTGCTGGGACTGTAGGCCTACCACCAGGCCTGGCCTGTTCATAATTTAATTGGAAGTGGGGCCTAGTTGAAGGCCCTTGGGGACATGCCCTCAGGCCTGGGTTTTGCTCCCAGCACTGCCCTGCCCTTCTTGGCCCCCACAGGGCAGGCAGCTCTGTTCCTTGGCATCCTTCTGCCCAACATTCCTGTCACCACAGACGCGGAAACACGAGAGCCAGCGGCCACGAGTAACACCAGGGAGGGCAGGGGCCAAGACTCCCCCGCTTCAGGCTGCATTTCTGATGGCCGCAAGAGCCTGCTCTATGGCCAGGTACAAACACCCGTGATCTCAGGCCTGGTGTCAGCCTACACCCGTGATATGCGCTTGAATCCCTAACCCCACCCTCATGGTGGGCTGAACATAGGATGTTTCTCAGGACAGGGTAGGCTGAACACAGGACAGTTCTCCTGCCTCCCTTCCTTTGCTTTTGCAGGGCCCAAAGCAGAGGCAGCAAGGGAAGCCAGGAGCCCTTCTCCCTCACTGAGAGTGCTGATCAAGACCTCTGAGCCCTGCTGGCATTTGGGGCTGTGACCCAGTGGGCTGCACCTCCACCTTATGCCCACTAGGGGTCAGTAGCACCCGCACCCAAGGATGTCTCCAGCGCCCTGCTAACTACATAGAACCAGTGGTCCTGCGACAGAAGTTCCAGTGTCCTGTACCTTCGGGATTCTGCAACCAGCTCACACCCTGACAGGAGGATGAGAAAGAGCTATGCCCTGTGAGAGATAATGACCCAGAATGGAAGCATTCCTTCGGGGTGCTAGCGGGCAGGGCTGAGCTGGACAGAAACCAAGACACTCACAACAGAAATGACTGACCAGCTCCCTCTCCTGGCCCAAAAGTGTGTCCCCTGTTTCTTCACCAAGGCCACCTCCAGGTCCTCTTATTTGCCCCCAGCCCGATCACAACAGCATCCCTGCTGCCTGACACCACACACACCTCCCTCCAGAGTCAGCAGAGAAGACACAGGATGCACAGTTGCCTTTGGATTTACCAACAAGAAATAACTTTTATGTGTATGTGTCTCCCACACACTGCCCGGGATGCGATTACACCACACCTGAAGTTCAGATGCAGCTGGCCTGCTGAGTGTTTGTTCAATCTGCATCCCCAATGCTGTGACTGCACCACCAGCTCCACACCTGAGAAGCCCGGTGTTCTCCTGGTTAGCACTCGGCCCCAGCAAGCCGGAAACTCCAGCTCTGAGGAAGGAGACTTGGGGTAAATGGTCCCCATCTTGTGACGTGGGACACTCTGTGATATAAGAAAGGCTGAGAGTTCCCTGTAGAAAGCGCAGCTGAAGTGGCCAGCAGAGAACAGAGCTGGGGGACAGAGCAACAAGAAAGGGAAGGGAAGGGACTTCTGATCCAAAGCATCCAGGCCCGGACCGCATGGTGACGGTGGGGCAGGCAGAGCAGGTGATAAGCTCCAGGGAGCGGCAGTGAATTCCTCCACTCCAAGGCCCAGTCAGTCCACACACAGTGGCTCCAGGGGAGCTGCCAAATCTCTCTGAGCCTCAACTTCTTGATCTACAAAATGGGGTCAGTGATGGTGTGGGAGTAAGTAAATGGTTTAAGAAGCAACAGGATTTGTTAGGGTTGTCATGAATTGTGAAAAGCAGTGTGGAGAGTCTTCAAAAATCTAAAACTGGGGCTGGGGATATAGCTCAGTGGCATAAGCACCTGCCTGGCAAAGGCAAGGTCCAGAGTTCGATTCCTGGTACCAAAACAAACAAACAAACAAAAAATCTAAACCTGGAAACTCCATTTGATCCAGCTATTTCCCTTTTGGGTATCTGCCTGAAAGACAGACATCACACCACAGTGATCCATGCACACCTATGTTTATAGCAGTATAATTCAGAATAGCTAAGTGGCCTCTATGTCTATCCACAGATGCATGGATAAAGAAAATGTGGTATTTACACACAATGGAATATTACTTTGCCATAAAGAAAGATAAACTTGACTCATTTACAGGAAACCAGATGCACCTGAGACCATACTGTTACCTGAAATAAACCAGACACACAAGCTTAAGTATCACATGGTCTCTCTTATAGGAGAAACACCAAGTGTAAGTAATTTAAAAAGCTAAATAAAGGTTGGATTATAGGATACAGGGAAATAGACCCTTTAACATAGGAAAGGGGCCATGAAAAGGAGGGAGTGGGGAGTGAGGGAAAGGAAGTAAGAGGGTTAAGATGTGCACAAGCACCGACTCCCTCCACACATGCACTGTGGGTCACAAACACCTATAATAACTTTTTTAAACAAAGAAATCCAGTTAGACAAGGAGGCATCTGGGTGACACAGAGGGCGTGGCACCCATACAGGTGGCGTCGGAGATTGCACCGAAACACCAAGTGATCAGCCAAGGAGCCAATGCTTCCTTTGTTCTTTCGCCCTGTGGCCAGCAGCAATGTGAGCCCAACAAAAGTGTCCAGGGTTCACTCCAGGCTTCAGCAGGACAGCAAAGAGCTCATCCCGTCTCAGCCCAGTGAATCTGCTTTCCCCAGAGATGTGCAGTGAGGTCTGGGGTTTGGGGTGTGCTGGCTTCTGTGGGTTGCCAGGTGTGGGACGGCCGAGCCACTCTGTCCCTGAAGATCCCCATCTACCTACGTGCAGGAGTGTCTGCGAGAGCAAATCATGTGTGGGACAGCTGGGGGCAACAGACGGGAATTGAGGTGCCATCAGACGGTGGTACACACAGCACCAAGGCCTCCCAGAGCCAGGGACTGGCAGAGATCACTGCAGCCAAGTGCTCAGAAAGCACTGGTTTAGGCTAAGTTGTGAAGGACGAATGCTACCCTAATGAAACTTACTAAGTCAAAAGGAGTCTTCAAACTAGAACTACAATGCAAGAGCACCTTCGCTTGTTACAGCGTCCATGGCAGATGAAGACAAAGCAAACGTGGCTATGTACACAGTGGAGTATGGCTCATCCTTACCGCATTCACAATGGGGCCATAAGTCATGGGTCTCACTGCCAGGTGGCTCTGACCCACCCATGGTATACGTGCATGACTGTCCCATCAGGTGGCGGGGGACAGTCTCATCAGATGGTACAAGCTGGCTGGTGGGACAGTCACGCACGTACCACCAGTGGTTCAAGCCGGCAAAAATATGTTAAAGAAGAAGGAACTTCTGTCATTCGTGACATGAGCAAACCCAGAGGAAGTTATATTAAGTGACATAAGCCAAGCCCAGAAGCAAATACTGCATGACCTTCCTTAGATGCGGTCAGGTGTAAAATGTTGAACTCAGAAACAGAGCAGAAGGAACCAGGGAGACCCTAGTCAAAGGATACAAATTTTCAGTTCGAGAGGAGGAATACATCTAAGAGCCCTATTAACAAGATGGTAACTGCCGTTAATAACAATGTATTGTATTCTTGAAAACAGTTGAACATAGACATTAAATGTTCTCCCTGCCAAGAAAAGATGTTGTGCCCCATAAGTAGCTGTAATTTGTATTGTCAATTAAAAATAGTTTTTAAAAGAGTAACTACATGAACAAGCTTTGGAAAGCTCACCCCAACGAGTCCCAGCTGGAGTTGCAGAGGGGAGAGGTTTTAAGTCAGGTAGGGGAGGAGGAGGACCAGGTCCCCTTTGATGTTGGTCCACCAGGATCCAGGTGAGAGCCAATGCAGAACCTGAGTATGTGCCGCACCCTCTGGTGATCTCAGACCCAGGGAACCCCACGCTCCCCTCCTCCTCCTGCAGTCCCATAAATGCAACTTTGTCTTCTAGGCATGGCTTCGACTCCAGGGCTTGACCTTGACCCCCCCCTCCCCCCAGCTCACTGTGCTGAGTGGTTCCATTTCAAGAGGAGCAGAAGCTGGGCTGTGGCCTCCTGCCCATGCCCCTGCATCTCCTGGAAGTGGTTGGCCAGAGTCTGGGTAAGAAGTGTCCCCGCACCCCGTGGTCACAGCTAGGAACCATCAGGAGTTCAGCCCAGGCACCTACTCATCAGAGATGACCTTTGGAAGTGTGGTGTTTCCTCTTTTTTGGAAAAGCCTGGATTTCTGGATTAACACAAAACTCTGGATTTCTAACCCCTGCAGAGCGAGTCAGCTGCCTACATTCCTCCCAGATGACAGCAATTGTGGAAGGACTCTTTAGCTGCCTGTCCTGTGGATGCAAGAGCTGGTCGCATCCCCCAGCCCTCTTACCCCCCTCACTCACCCAACCCCTGCCTGGGCCTGTGGGCTTCTGATCTTGTGACCACGCTGTTTCTTTGGGCCTGGTCTCAAAGGTGGCCATCATGTACTGGTCCCCACACTCTGCGTCATCTCTCCTAGAGAGAGAGCTGCTTACTGATCAGTTCCTAACGAACAGACCAGGGTAGAAGTGATGGGTTCTTGCACCAATATCAGGGTCTAGAAGAGATGGTGGCTTTGGTTTCCCCCTTTGTCTTCTGTGCCATTTACTCTGGGAAAGCCAGCTGCCATGTCACAGCCAGCCCTGTGGGGACAACCATGTGCCAGCCGCCTGAGACATGCTATGGAAGTCTGTCAGTAGATTCCCCATGGCTGAGCCTTCAGCTGAGACTGTAGCCCCAAGTGATGGCTCAGCCCGAAGCCAAGGAGACCTTGAACTTGAGGTCTCAGCTCAGCTGCCCTCAGTCTTCTGACTCTCTGAAACTATATGGGGTAAATGCTGCCTGAAGTCACTGCGGTTTGTGTAACTAGTTTCCCAGCAGCATATCTCACACTTTCAGACTGTTCTGTGCATGTGGCTCTGTGCTTTCCCACACAAAGGCATTTGAAAAGTGGCTACACTGAAAAATGGGCCTCTATCCAATTCACCTAGAGTGGTAGACCCACTGATGATAGCCATGTGTGAGGGTCCTGCCAGCTTGTGGTGTTTGAGCGCAGGGACAGCACATGCAGAGCATCATGGTGAGCATTTGACGGTACTGAAGAGAGGCCAGGGACCCTGGCACTTAATCACCCAGCTTAGAAGTAGCTCTTCCGGGGTTGCCCACCACACTGAACGCATTTGCTCTTTTAAGGCAGAATTCATGGTTGTATAATTGTGGGTTAATCTCCAGATGAGCTGAGGTAAGTGTGCTGCTGGAGGTGGGGTCTGGTCAAAAGAGGGGCTCACCAAGGCATGCACCTCCCTTCCTGGCTCCTGTCTGCCCTCTCTGCTTCCTGGCCACCGTGACATCAGCACTTTTCCTCCACACAGGCCCTTCCGCTGTACCACTTCTACATTTGCAGCCGCTGGCCATGGACTGAAACTTCTGACACTGTGAGCCAAGTTGCGGGTGTCAGGTATTGTGTTTCAGGGACAAGGAAAGGGACCAAGACAGAGATTGTAGAAGTGATGGGGAATAAACAGTTTAGGTCGTAAATATTAAGAAACATTGCTAAAACATTGTTGAAGCTAGGCACAGTGGCACATGCCTGTAACTCCAGCTACTTGAAAGGCTGAGGTAGAGGAGTTTAAGGAGAGCAGTATGGACAACAACTTAGTGATACACTGTTTCAAAATAAAAAATAAAAAGGAAGGGGCATACAGCTCAGTGCCAAGCCCTGGGTTCAGTCCACAGTACTGAAGATAAAACAAAATAAAAGAACAAAAAAAACCCCCAAACTACTCACAATTGAAAACTTGAGAGAAAGGTAAAAGTGGTAGAGCATATCTTTTCTGATTAAAAATGTTTACTGCTATGAATTTTCCTCTGCATGCTGCTTTAAGCATAAGCATTTGTTCTGATAGGCAATACTTTAATCGGCATATTTTAGACATTGTATAATTCCAGTTTATATTTCTGCTTTTGACCCAGAGTTATTTAGTAGATTTTAGACTTTCACATTTCAAGGCAGAGGTCTGTTGTTGTTGTGCTGGGCACCTAAGGATAGCAGGGTGCTCTTCCAACTGACCTATATCTCTAGCCCTTTTGTTTTTTTTCATTTCCATAAAGGATCTCACTAAGTTGCTCAGGCAGGACACAAACATGGGGATCCTCCTGCTTCAGCTTCTCACAATGGTGGGGTTACAGGTGTGCCCCACTGTATCTGGGTACCCCTTTCTTCTTGAGTTCAGCTTTTCACTGTCACACTGGAGCACTGTTTAAATGGACATAAAGATTATATCATTGTCTAGGGGATGGCAATGTGTCTGGCTATGCCATGTGCTATTACTGACAGGCTCAGACACTGCTGGTTCCAGGTCATGCTAAAGATTTAGTTCAGAATAAAAGGGATAAACCTGAGGGTTACAGTTTTACTGTCTTTTAGGATTTATCCAGCTTTTTGACTTGGCAAGCTTGTCTCACAATGCCTTTCTCAACTGCACAGACATATGTGCTTTGTAAATGTGTTCTGTGGATGAGCTTTGTTTGCTGACTTTACCGGTTTCCTCCTGTGGGAAGGTGGATGGCGTCCTCGTGGATGCTCATTTATGTCCCACAAGAGTCACATTTTAACTTTTTGAAAATTACACATTAATAAAATTGTCCTTCAGAACTGTCTCTCTCCAAATTATGGAACAAGGAAGCATGGAGAAATAGGTAGTTGAGTGGAACCTGGGGAGTCCTGATTTTAGAAATAAACAAAAGGGGAAAAAGAGTCCCCTGGAGCCTAGGAGCAGAGAAACTGGTGGCCACTGTGTGCGGGAGCTGCTGCCTCACAGAACTGCACACTCTGTGGTCTCCCACAGACACTGCCAGGAACCTGCATTCCCTGAGCTCATGCCCTAGGTGCTGACCCAGCACCTACAGGTGCAGGGAGCAGCTGCTGAGAGCCTGTGTGTACGCAAAGAAAGAGAGGCCACGGTCCCCTCAACCTCTCCAGGTGGCGGGCAAGGGTAGAAGCAGTCAGTGGGCACCCTTGGGGCCCAGGTGGGATTGCCACAGGACACCAGCCAAGGCTGGCAGCAGCAGAGATCTCAGTTCCCCCACCTGTGCAGAGAGGAAACACCAAGGTTTTGCAGTCCAGTATGGCAGCCACTAGTCACCATGGCACTCTTTGGTGTTTTGAAACAGGATATCACTGTGTAGTTCAGGTTGGCCTCGAACTCACAGCAATCCTCCTGCCTCAGCCTCCCAAATGCTGGGATTATAGGTATGTGCCACCATGCCCAGCTAATGGGACTTTCAAAGAAGGGAATAAAGCATATTTCAAAACATGCTTTGTGTGATAAATATGTGCTTTTTTTGTCAATTAAAAAAGATGTGATGTCAAAAATAATGTAAAATAGCTGACTAATAATTTTTTTATATTTATGACATGATGACCATTTGGATCCAGTGGATGACCAAAAGATCCTGAAAATGCTTACATTATTTAAAAAAAAAAAGACTTAAGCTGAGGGTATAACTCAGCAGCGTAAGCGCCTGCCTAGCAAGCGTAAGGTCCTGAGTTCGATTCCCAGTACAAAAGAAAAGACTTATTACAGTAAAAGATACATTACCAAGAACAGTGGGGTAAGTATGTCTGGAGTGAGGGGGGATATTTTGAGTACTTTGGGGAGGGGTTAATGGTGATGTGGCCTTTACTATAATGAATTTTAAAATTTACACACTCACCATATTTTACGATCATCCCTTCAAATGTTTACAGCAACTTCTGTCAAATAAAAGCATGATGTTGTGTGCTGACCCACCTTATTCACCAGATCTGGCACCATGGGACATCTGGCTCCTGCCCGAAGTCAAAAGGACTGTGCAAGGTCAGTGTTTTGACTCAATTCAGGACATTGAGTCAGAGATGACAGTGAGCTGAGGACACTCAGGGAAGAGGACTCTCTAGCTGCTTCCAAGAGTGGCAAGAACCATGGTCCAAGTGTGTTCAAAGTAATGGGGAATTTTCTTGAGAGGGATTCATGGCAATGTGTCTTTCCCATAAATTAAAAAATAATTAAACCATCACCATCTTTTAGATCACATCTTATATATTAGTTTAAATAAAAATACATTACTAAAATTAATTTCACTGAGCGTGGTGGTACACACCTGTAATCCCAGCACTTGGGAGGCTGAGGTAGGAGGATCTTTGCAAGTTCAAGACCAGCCTGAGTTACAAAGTCAGCTCAAGGCCAGCTTGAAGTGCTTAGCAAGACCCTGTCTCAAAAAGACAAAAAAAAGTTAAATTAAATTAATTTCAGTTTTTTTCTTTTCAACATTTTTCACTTGGGCACCAGAAAATTTAAAATTACACCTGTGGCTCACATTATATTTGTATGGGACAGCACTGCCTTGTGGACTCCGCAGGTATCATTGTCTATGAAAACTTTATTCTGGAAAACAAGGGATACCCAATACGCTGGCAGGTACGCTTTGCAATGTACCATACACAAAGCACAGAGCCCTTCCCTCCGCTGGACCTCTGATCGCTGCTTTCCTCTGCACAATGCTAGGATCTGCGTAGTAATGGAAGGACGGGCACACTCACTGGACACTCGGGGGCGCTGTCTCCCTGCCCAGCTTCTTGGGGATGTGCCAGGAAGCCACAGGGTCAACTGTGCTCCTCTGGTTGGCTGTTAGGTGCATGCAAATCCACACTGGAATTTGCTCGATGAAGTTATTGGCTAAAATGAGACTTTTTGTTCTAAGTACTAGTTTTCATTCCTCTGCCATTCTGTCCACTGTTACATAACACTAAATTGTTGTCTTTGGCAGGGAAATGAATTTCTACTGAAAGAGAATCCTCCAAAGTCAAATGCTAGCCATCAGCAAGGTCCAGGTTGGACAGCTGGGCCAGGTCTGAGTGATCAGACATTTGCTGTGTAGACAGAATAGTTGAAAACAGAATACTTTTTCAAATGTCAGGAAGAAGCGGAGTCCGGGGAACTCAGGTGAGATCACTCCTGTTTCATCTGTGTAGTAGCCAGACTTTGGCACCTTGGTTTCTTCAGAGCTCTTTGTTCATTTGTTCATTCGTTCACTCATTCATTCATTCATTCATTCACTGCAGTTCTGGGGGTGAGCCCAGCAGCTGCATCTGTTCTTTACGGTTCCTAAAGGCTCTACTCTGCTTCCTCAGCTCTGCAGACAAGCATGCCACACCTCCTTGCTACCCACATGCCATGCCTCCTTGCTGCACACATCCCCCCTCGACAGTGAAGAGATTCCACTTGAATGGAGTCTCTGCTGTGACCCGGCCCATGGATGACCCTGGGGAGCTCATGAGGCCCTGTGCAGGCCTCTAACCAGGGCACGAGTGATCTGACAACAGGCGAACTGGGTTCCCATGATCCAAACACGTTTCCTTCCTGGTCAGTGGACACCAACTCTCACCCTGCCGCAGAGTCCCCAGAAGCAGGGCAGTGCCACCCAAGAAGGGGGACAGAGGTCAGCAAAGCCCACGGTCACCACACTGTCCTCTTCTGCCACAACGCTGAGCGGTAAGAGGATCTGTGGTGACTACAGGACAAGGCAAATTCCTTGTGGCAGAGTTGGCGCTGAGCTTGGATTTCCCTCCTCGCACTCCCTCGGGGCCACAGCCAGCTTCCTCCATGCATTTTCTGCCAGCCCATGTGAACTGTATCATCAGTGACCAGATGGGCATCAGCAGGTCTGTCTGACCCCAGGATAGGATGAGATGCTGCAGCAGCAGGACGGATGGGGACAGGGAGGGGAGGGTGAAGTTGGAGATGGTGCAGGATCCAGCAAGCGCAGGTGATGTGAACCTGCAGAATGGATGGCAAGAACCTAAGGGGGAGGCAGACGCGGAAGAGGGAGGAAAGCACAGGCTTCGGGACCCAGAGAAGGATGGGCTAAGCCCAGGGACCTGGACGGTGTGGGAGCCCAAATAACTTAGGGGATGTGTTGCAGATGACAAGGAGCCTCTTTGCCCACAGCTCAGGACTGTCTGGAACTGCTCCAGCTGGGAGTGACATCGTTCTTAGTTCATCTCTTTTCTTCATTGAGCCCCTCAAATTTGATGGCAGTAGGTGGGTACACTGACCACTTAGACACTGACTACTTGGTCCAGGGCATCACTCCCACTTCCTGCCCCAGCATGTTTCCCAGTGACCGTGTAGAGCAGGAAGATGTCATTTTCCACAGGTGGTTGGGAAAAATTAATCAGGGTGCTGCAAAGACTGTGGAAAATGTGTGTCCAGCACAGGACGCATGTGGCCCCGCCTTCTGGGATATGATCCCAGTGATGGGCCTTCTCAGCTCTTCCAGAAGGCTTGGGCAATCTGGCCACCACAGGTCCTGTAACCTATGTGAGTCACTTCCCTGAGCCAGTGCAGGCTGGAAACCACAGCCCAAGCTTGCTCCTGGTGGTGAGCAGCTGTGGTTTAGAAAGACAAACAGGAGGGGAGGGAAATGGTGAGAGATCAGAGGATTGCGTTCCGGTCATGTGTGCCTCACACCAGTTACAGGAGCACTTGCTAAGAACGAAGAGTCAAGGATGCAGCAGATTCCTCACACTTGATGGAACTGTCCCAGGCAGGTGTGGTGCCTGGCTCCCCAGGTGTGGTGCCTGGTCTGGAATCTGGCCACACTCCACCTTCACAGATAATAAGGCAGTAACCTCAGCTGTACAAAGTCCATTCCTCAAGAAGGGTTTCTCTTCTCTGGAACCCTGAGTTGGAGGATGGATTCTCAGAGCCCTTCTAAATTCTTGCACAGAGTGCTGTTTTCTTGTGGTTGATAATGATGTGTCTGGTACTGTAATGGTTTGATTAATGTCCTTTGCTACCAAGCTGCCAGCTACTTGTGGTCAGAGAGCACCTCAGGCTTTGCTCTCCCTGCATCAGGGTCAGAATGTGGCTGGTCACAGGTCCTTAAGGATGTCACTCAATTAAGCATGAGGTGCAGTGGAAGGGCCGGTGGGTCCCAGGATGGGTTGGAGGTCAAGCCACCTCAGCAAGTGACCTCCGCTCCAGCTTGTTGAAAAATAAGCCACCAAGAGTCGCTATAGAATGTCCAAAGGGCAGTGTACTTCACCCTCATAGATAACTCCATGCCTAATGCTGGTGACTAACTACAGAGAGAGAGAGAGAGAGAGAGAGAGACAGAGAGAGACAGAGAGAGACAGAGAGAGACAGAGAGAGAGAAGAGAGAGGAGAGAAGAGAGAGAAGAGAGAGAAGAAAGAGAAGAAAGAGAAGAGAAAGAAATAAGAAAATAAAAGGAAAGAAGGAAGGGGAGGGATGGAGGGAAGAAGGAAATACATATACAGCAACTACACCATTTACATGGAACATGTAATGTAAATAAATTGAACAATTTAAGCTCTGACCAAAAAACCCCTGGACAATAGCAAATTAAGTAGTTAAAATAGTGCAGCCTCCCTGTGCACTTTTCCCACGCGTGGGTTTGGATCAGAGCTGATGAAGTAGGGCTCCCCCTGCTCCTAGCAGCTCTGGGCAGCCTTGCCCCTCTACTCAGGTAGCATCTTTCTTATAACATAGCCCAGAAATACAAGGCAAGCACTTTACCTGCTGTCCCACTGAGAATAATAAAACAAACATGACTTTCCCCAGGACTGCAGAAAATATGACTGTGGTGGGCGTCAGCCTAGGTGGATGGCTGGCTCCCATAGGATGTCCACCTCCCTAAGGAATTTTCACAGGCCATTTCACCACTATTGGTTTTTTCCTTATGTCTGACTTTAAGATCTCCTAAAGTCTGTCGGATCCAACTCCACCAAGCTGCTCCCCAAGCATCGGAATTATTTTATTTTTTGGTACCGGGGAATCAAACTCAAGACCTTGCGCTTGCCAGGCAGGCACTTATGCCATTGAGCTATATCCCTGGCCCTCCCCAAGCATTAGAAGGTGGTAATTATAGGCCAGTCACATTTAGGCTGACTCAGGGAATGTTTTGGTTTAAGGTGGGCTTTGGGATTATCCCCAACAGGTGAATATCTCCACATAGAGGGTGCAGCCAAGGAACCTGAGAGCTTAGGCCTATCTGTGGAAACCAAAGTTTTCCCTTCCCCTCGTCTGTCTCCCTGATGGGGACAAGTTACACGGTTTGATAAAAACTGATGGAATCAACAGAGAACTGAGGGTCCATATGACCACAGAGCTTACCTATGAGTGCTGAGAATTGAGACCATCTGTGTCAATATCACCTAACTCTTTCTTTTAGGATCTGTTTGCCTAGACAGTTAAGGCTATAAACCAATAAATAGCCTCATTGTTTGCAGGAAGTTTCTACAACACAATCTGTCCTGTTTGCTCACCTGGGGAAATAGCTCCTTTATTAACAAGCAACTTGCCCCAACTCGCTTCAAGCCACGGCTTGCCATAGCCACCAACCCTGTAGTATCATAAACCTCCCTGAAACCCAATGGGTTCTCCACCTTGAACAATGCAGCTTGAAGGACTTCAGCCCAGACCTCCCCATCCTATAGACATTGTCCCACCAGCGCCTGGGTCGGCTGCTCATAGGACTGCCATTGGGATGGTCCCTTCGTTTCAGGGACAAACTCAGCTTTGCTTTAGAAACAGGCTCTCCTGGTGGGTTTTGTACAGTCAACAGTGGACACCACACATCTGCTGTGCTGTCTTGGAAACAGAGAGTGTATACAGCAGAGTAAATACATCCTTAGAACGCATTCTGGCTGGGGTAATTATTAAACACAATAGCTCTTTCTCAGCAATAAAGCAATAACATTTCCTCATTTATTTTCTCTCTGGAGACAAGACTTGGAATTTTGAACACCTGCTTATAACAGATTTCAAATGCTCAATTTGCCTCCATTTTTCAATGTCTTTTAACTTTTTTTTTTTTTTTTTTTTGTCTTTTTGGCACAGGTTTTCACTATGTAGTTCAGGCTGGCCTTGAATGCACTTTGTAACACAGGTTGGCCTCAAACTCCCAGCAGCCCTCCTGCCTCAGCCTCCCAAGTGTTAGGATTATAGGCGTGGGACACCACACCTGGCTAGTTCTGTATTTCTTAAATTTTCTACTAAGAGTAATCACTAATTTGAGACTGATTGAAAGGAAACAAAGCCGAAAGCTACAAAAATGGAGAATGGAATTAATTCCCAAGTATAAATTAAGAATGGTTGCCAAGTCTTAAATATACCCTACATGTATATGTTCTCCATTCTATTCCATTCAAATGCTTCTCTGATTAAGCGAGCAAGGTTCTTTACTCCCATCCATACCAATTTCTATAGAAAGGCCATACAGTTCTCATCATTATGCAAGTGTTCCTCTCTCACCCCCAAAGAAGCTTTTGGGGCGTTAGACCAAATGCACCACAAATAACATTCACTCAGTCAAGGTGAGGCCCAAGTGTCTCAGCACCTGGCTTTGTGCTTCTGAGCACTGGTGTGACTCATACCCCAGCGAAAGGCAGACTAAACAGGTCTCTGGTTCTGGCTGGGCTCCCGGTGAGCACAGCTCAGCTCTCACACTACCAAGAAACCCAACTGCAAAGGGGAGCCAAGCACTTTGCACATAAAGATGTGTCCCCAGCCTGGGCAGTGTGGTGCCTCTCCGTGCCCGTGTGGAACCGCAGGATCACAGCGCCACCTGCCACAGGACACAGTGACCTGTTAGGGCTGCCCCAGCAGGCTAGGAGGGCAGGTTTCCCCTGCAGCTGCTAGGGTGCCCCAGCTCCCTGTGGCCAAGCAGAGGGAAAGAACTGGCCACAGGCAACCCCAGTGCCCCCGACCCGGCTTTCCCTTACCTTAAAAAAGCTTCCTCTCTTGTCCAGAGCACAGGTACCCATGGTCCTTGCTGACATCTTCTCCAGCGAGTCTCTACTGCGTGCCTGGGACTCCTGAAGGTACAGACATTTTTAATGGTTAGCCCAGCCTGTAGGAAATTCCTTTCTAAGCCACAGAACACTCACAACAACAGTCCTGCCAAGATCTTTTTCCGTCAACAACACAGTGCCATTTATTTCCCACCAAAGCCCTTCCATCTCCTTTCAGGCCAATTTCCTGCCTGGCCAGCACTGTTCCTAGACTATGCCCCACCTCGCTGCCCCTCCCCCTACGGGAGCTGACGCAGAAGGTCCTGGGGACCCTCTGCGGGGAACATAATGATGGCTTTGTGCCTCTGCTTGACCTCACACTTCAGTCCAAAAAGACCAACATGAGATGTCTCACGGTCCACCCAAAAGCTCAGAGGTTCAACGTGGTTGATCGCAGGGGGCTGCTGGAAGAATGAGGGTCTGTGTCTCCCAGGAAATCTTACTGCAAAGGGGCTGAGGTCATCGTGAGCCTTGCCAGCCCCCTTCCCAGGCCAGGTCAGCAGGCGGGCACTGAGGCAACGGCTCTGCATTCTCCTAAACGCCTGCGGGACTGGCAGGCAGCACAGGCACCGGCGTCTCTGTTTACAGATGTCAGCTTGTGTAAGGGGGCAGTGAGCACATAGCCCCTGTCATCTAAGGGAATGCAGGGAAAATCCAAAGCAGGAGAACAGCACAGTCCTGCGTCACCCCCTTGTAATCTGAGCTTGGAGTTTGCTCCACTCCAACATCGCAACTAATGATCCTTCCCTCTGGGCCACAAAGCCTCCAACCTTGGCCTCTGAGGGAAGCACACACACCTGGGTGCAGCGAGAGCTGGGGAGTCCCCAACCCTTCCTTTCCCGGAAGCTGTGCAGGACCTGCCGCAACACGCCCAGGACCAGCTCACCCCAACCTCAAGCATCCAAAATAAAGGACGTAGGAAGGAAGATCAGAGGGCTACAAGTAGCTGGAGTGGGGGGTGGGGGTACTGAAATCAAGGCAGCCCCAGCAGTTTACTGGGGCTGTTTCATTTCCATCCGGGTAACCAAGGGCCAGAAGGACAAAAGGCACAGCGAGGGCGGCCCCGGGGCATTAAGGAAGCCGGTAAGCATAAATCCACACACACAGACAATCCACACATGAGCACTGTCCCTTTGCATGGAGAGGCACGAGTAGCCTCAGCTCATGTTGGAATGTCATCCAGGAGAAAACACAGCGCACGCCCTTCTTCCTAAAACCTTGGCCTCTCTGAGGCACTGCTCCGCAATCCCATCACTTTAAAGGGTGAGTGGTGTCTTCCTTGTCTTTCTTCCCCCTTAGGTCCTGCTGGGACAAAGGCCAAGTTCCAACAGCAGAATGGAGCCCAAGCCCGCCCTCTGAAATTCATCCCGACTAGCAGAGTGCAGGCTGGAGCCGCTCCACAAAGAACACAGCGCTATACTCAGAGCTAGGAATGGGACGGGAATTTCAGGAGCCAATGATGAACTGTTCAGACACAGAAGCACAGAGGCCTCTTTAAAAACTCGCACCCTGCTTTAAACCAAGCCTGAAGTCTCCTGCCCATTTTCTTTCAAACATTCTCGGCAGGGGATTCCATGCAGCCTGGCCCATCAGGAACCGAAAAGTGAGAGCCAAGACTTGGTTCCTCATCTAGGACTATGTTTCCTGGTGCTGCTGCAAAGTTTTCCATAGAAAAACCCCCTTGATGAGCTGAGACAGGCGGGGAATCCTGCCTACTTTGGAGTCCAGAGGTTTACTAGTTTAACCACCCTGGCTGCTGACGCCTGCATGCACCTAAACCTCAACTTGTCTTTACCTCAGTGTCTGGCCTGAATTCAGGGGGGAGGGGGCGGCAGGGGCAGGTGGCACCATCCCTCCTAGATGCAGACAGTTGCAGGGGACAGGAGTGCATGGCCAGGTGCCCCAGCAGCTGCCTCCCACACAAAGGAAGCTGGGGACCGTCCCACCACTCCCACAGATGGTACACGGAGAGAGCGCTACTAGTTCTTAAAATAGGGGATGGGAAGGGGAAGTAGAAAGAGTTAAGATTAGAAATACACAAGTACCAGGTCCCCGTGATAAATGTATTCACTGTGGGCTGCATGTACCAATAAAAACACACAAGCACAAGCAAAACATCAGCAAATAAAGGCCTCCAGAGCCTAGAAGATCATGGCTCCAGGCTCCTTCCAAGATCCCAAATCCCAGGCTCACAGCACTTCAATCTAATTTACACAGCCACGTCTCCCTTGACCCTGGGTCCGCATCTCTCCCTGCAGATGTCACCCACTGGTTGCCTCCCAAAACCACCCAGGTGACAACCGGACTGAAAATAAAAGCGTACCGTGGTTTGAGAGACTGTAAAATTCCTCCAGGCTTAGAGCAGTGAAACTTTCTGGTTTTTCTGAAGGGTAAAGCATAGGATTTTGGAAAGCTGGATCCACTGTGCCCTGGATCTTTCCAGATGCCCACAGTACCACTGTCTACACCGCAGAAAGACCATCCAGGGAGCTGCAGTGGGTGAAAGGCCAGACAGGAAGCAAATACTCCTTGCTTTCTCAACAGCACCAGGCAGGGTCCCTGAGGAGCAAGCCAAGCCCCATGCTGTGCTTTCCCAGTGGCTCCAGGAGTGACTGCTGGGTACAGGAAGGTTGGTCCTGGGCCCACCCCAGGCTGGTGGGCTGGCTGTTCGAGGCTGGGCCAACCCCTTCCTCTCAAGGTGACTGAGCACAGGGTCAAGGCCACCGCTGTGGCAGAGGCACCTGCTGTTGCTTGGTATTAGAGACCCAAATCGAGAGTCCCAGTTCTTTGATTATCAGGTCGGGCAAAGTTCTTTTACCTCCACTCCCGTCTAGCCAAGGCCAGAGGTGGACAGACTGGGGGGTCTGGTAGTCAGGGTTGCTCCACGACAGCGACCTTTTCTGTGCGGCCCTCACAGTGCCAAACGTCCCTGTCACCAGCCCATGTAATCTTATGGGACCACTGTCCTACACACACACACTCTGTTGCAGACAGAAATGCAACATGCAGCTTATGACTGCATGGCGGGGTCCTTTTCCTTCCCCTCCTCCCCTTTTTCTTTTTTTCCTCAGTGCTGAGGATTGAGCCAGCGCACAGAACTGCATCCCCAGCTTTTTTCATGTTTTAATTTTGCAACAGGGTCTCTTTTAAATTGCTAAATTGGCCAGACTGGGCTAGAACTTGCAATCCTGCTGCCTCAGGCTCCCAGAGTGATTACAGGTAAGTGTCACCACGCTGGACTCATTCCTCTCCTCTTAATTTATTTAGTTTGAACTGCATCCTTCTTGGTTGGGAGGGTATTTTTTAATTGTTAGGTAACAACTGTACATATTTGCTATGTGCACCACGGTGTTTTGAAATGTACCTGCACTGTGGCACGGCGAGGTCTGGTGGAACACACAGTCACCACTCACATGCTTAGCGCTCAATGTGCTGAGAACCCTTAAAACCGGCACTTTGTATCCTTTCACAAGCACTGCCCCAGCTCCTGCTTCCCATGTTATGAGCTTTAGGTCCCAAGTGCAAACCATCACAGAATCCTGGAACCCGGCGCTTGGTGGCATTCAGGGCACCGAGCTCACCAGGCCCTGGCCCACTCCTTGCTGCCCGGAAGAGGCATCAAGGAAAGCTTCCTAGTCACTATCTCACTTTGTCTTTCTAGCGGTGGGATGAGGACAGGCCTGTGGATTGGAGGCTTGGTAAACAATATTTCATTATCTCAATTGCTTTACACCCCACTGGGCAGAAGCAGAACCCAGGACTGGGGCTGGCACCTGCCAAGCCAAGTTCACATCTGGAACCCATGGTGCTCTCCTCCCATCCTGCCTCAGCTCCCCCAGGCCAATCTGCTTTCTTTTGAATGCTCTGGCCTTTACTAAGCAAAGCAGAAGAGGTGGGGGAGGGGGGCCTGTGTTGGAGCCAGGGACAGTCTCCAAATATTTCCGTAATTATCTTTGAATTACCATGGATTTTACAAGTTGGACAGAAAAGTGTTATTCCAGGCTCTGGCTCCACAATTTAAGTTATGTGAATCTAAAAGAAGTTTTTTAAAAAATTTCTTGTATCTCTGTCCAGCACTGGTTTTTCCCTCACTCAATAGTCAAAAATTTTTAAAACAGTTCTGAGAGTATGAAAATTTCTCACTGAAAAGACAACCAAATTTATGGGAAAGCAAGAAATCAAAAGCAAGAAAACATATTCCAGCCCCTGTAAGCCAAACCATATTTTTAAACAGAATTAGAAACCATGCTCAGTGCTTCAATTTTTCTAAGAATAACAAAGAAAATAAAAAAAACTTCCTTCCTTCCTTACCTCTCCCTCCCTTCTGCCAGGTGCTGAGGGGGTAAGTCACTCAATTCTGCTACTTTATAAGGCTGCTGTGTAAATAAGGTGAGTCCCAGTGAGCATCCACCCCTCCCCTCCTTGGAAGATGGGTTCACAGACATAGAAACTCACCTTGTCCCACAGTATAGATGCTCTGCCGGTGCCCATGTGGCTGGTGCCCATGTGCCTGGTGCCCATGTGGCCAGGGCCCATGTTGGGGGTGGACACGTAGCTGCCCAAAGGCAGCAGAGGGCAGCTCTGCTGGCTAGAAAGTCCTCCTTTCCTTGATAGGAAACAGGCCCTCTGACCTCCCACCCTACCTGCCCTACTAGGGCCATTCATTAATCATCCTTGTGTGAACCCATGGTTTGGATCTGTTCTGCATTACTATAACACAGTGCCTGGACCTGGGTCATTTCCTAAAGCAAAGAGGTTCATTCAGCGCTCTAGGGCCTATTAGGAGTAGCCTCCTTGCTGGCAGTCTCAGGAGGTACAGGGCACATGAATGAAAGAGGGGGGGCCTGCACGTGTGTTCCAATTTCTTCTTGTAGAACCATGGGGGTCACCATGGGGTCCCACCCTGATGACCTGGTTGTATCCCATAGCCCCACCTCTGAGAGCCTCCCAGTGCCCCACGGTGGGGAGTGAAGTCTGGCATGGGTTTGGAGAAGACAGACCCTGGCATCGTCCTCTATATCCCTGCACATGCGGCTTCCTCTTTTGAGTAGCAGCTTCTCCTGGACCTGTGGCTTAGGGCAGCTGCAGCGAGGCTGAGGAGAAACAGAAGGTGCCACCCCAGCTGTGCTAGTGTATTTTCCAATCCTTCCTGTGTGGGTGGTGACTTCTGCTGTCCCACGTGTTAAGAGTCCTCACCCCTGGGCTCTTGGACAAAGGACCCTGGGATGGAGTAGCATCACATTCTAGTCTTCCTCAGGGTCTGCATGTCAGCCTCTTGAGCACTCAAGCTTAGTTTCCTTTCCAGATCTCTCTGTCCAGGATGCTGAAGAGTCCATGTGGGTGCTTACTTTCCCTGGAGCTCATAACTTGGCAGCTCTTGGGTGGAACCCATACTGCAGATTAACTACTACACTTATTACTTTGTTTGTGGTGCTGGGGACTGAGCCCAAGACTTCATGCACAGAGGGGAGCAGCTGAGCTGGAAATCAACCACCCATTCGGTCTCTAGGAGCTGGCCATGCTCTAGCCCTGAGAACACAGCACTCCAGAGGCGAGCCGTGTAAACAAGTTGTTGGGACTACAGCAAGGCCAGACCAGCGGGTGTCTAGCTTTGGTGTTTCTCTCTGTTAAGTACAGCACAGATAGCTCTGAGACTTATGGCCCCATCACATGCTCCCCCACCTTTTACAGTGTATAAATAGAGGCAGACCGTTCTGGGTTGTCACTACCTCTCCATCAGAGGTCAGGTCCCACCTGGTCCCAGCTTTCCTCTTAGTATGTGTCTATAGTTTTTTCCTACTCTCCCTTTGCCCCCTCAGGACCCTGCTGGCTGCACAGGTTGCGGCAGGTGGCACCCAGTGTGGGGCCTGAGCTCAGGGGAACTCAGTAAGCCGAGATGAGGAGACAAGCTCTCACTAAGACGCCCAGACTGGCCTTGAGCTCACAGCAGTCCTCCTGCCTCAGCCACCCAAGTGCTGGGATTATAGGCATGCGATTATAGGCATGCACCACCACACCCAACACCTTTTTCTTTTTTAATATAAAAATTTTAAGTTCTTTAAGTCTCTATATTTTATTCTGTTTTTGTTTTTTGTGGTGCTGGAGACTGAACCAAGGGCCTTAGATATGATGGTTCAGCGCTTCACCACGGAGCCATAGCCCCGCCCTCCATGCTTTACTCTCAGGTCTGTATTTCAGCTTTTATTCATAGATTTTTGACCCACATCACATTGATTTTTGTGTATGATGTAAAGTAGAAGGCTGAGAGTCCTTGTTTTTCCACATGGATATTCACTTAATTTTAATTTTATGGAAAATACTTTTTAGAGATGAATTCTGTTCCTTGTAAACATTATTTCAGAAATATGGTTGATTGGACAGATTTTTGTCCAACAGTTGAAACAGTTGCTTTCATTATTTCTACAAAGTCCCACTTTTCTGGGCTAAATACTGAGCATCTGAAATCTGTATGATTATTTGATGCTTCTGTTGAATTTTGACCTTGCTTTAGCTATTGTGATGTCTCTTTCCACAAGCATTATGTTTCCTTTCCTCCTCCTCCTCCTTCTCCTTCTCCTCCTCCCCCTCTCCCTCCCCCTCCTGTTCTTCCTCTTCTTCCTCCTTTTCCTCCTCCTCCTCCTTCTTTTTGTATTCTGAGGCAGGGTATTGGTATGTAGCCCAGGCTGGCCTGGAACTCACAGTGACCATCCTGTCTCAGCCTCCTGAGTGCTGATATAACAGTTGTGCACACTGCACCGATTCTAGGTGTTATTTTTCCAGCCTGTTTTCCTTCCTTTTGATCCTTCCTGTGTTAAATACGTTATGCACTTCCTACTCTTCCATTAAGATATTTGCCCACCTCTTTAAGTCACTGATGTGCTACAAAATGTTGGGAGTAGAAGCCTCCAGTTCTTTGCTTTTTGGTATGTTTTGGTCTTTTTTGGAGACAGGGTCTCACTATGCAGTTCAGACTGGTTTTGTGCTCACTTTGTAGCTGAGGCTGACCTCGAACTCACAATGATCCTCTAGGCTCAGCCTTCCGAGTACTGGAATTACAGGCCTGCACCACCACGCCCAGTGGCAAAGCCTCCAGTTTTTGTATTTGCCTATTTTGTGGTGTAACTACTTCTACGGTGGCAAGTTTCAACCTCTCCACATGACATCAACAGTCTGGCAGCATTCACAAGAGTTTAATAAGCAGCTCTAATGTACAGACAGAAAAAACTTCAATTCACCATTTGTATTGAGTTTGCCAATTCTAAGCCACAGATCTTTGGAGAGATTGTTTTTATTTAACTCTTTATACACAGAAGTAATAGAATGATAGTGCAACTAAGATCTGTAGACCTTCAGGCCCGTGCTTTACCCACAAAACCACTGTACTGGTCATTAGTAGGACACGGTCCATCCCTGGCTATTATCTTAACTGAGTTAAGTGGCGCCGTCATGAAGGAATTCGTGTGCTCAGTCTGTAATTTTGGACTTAGCGAGTCCCATTTCTTTAGAGGCTGGAGAGAACAGAAACATTTTCTTTAGCTGATCCGATATGAGGGATCCTGTCTGTTTAACTGCAGCAGTGCAGTAGTTCTTCTTTATCTGTGGTGTCAGTTACCCAACCTCAATCATGGTTTGAAAATATTAAACAGAGAATTCTAGAAATAAACAGCTCACAGGTTTTTACTCATGAGCCATTGCGAGTATTCACAACTGGGACGTGAAACCCTCTGTCCGGGGTATCTCACTGCCTTTAGTAGCCCTCTCAGTTTTCAGGGTGACAGGCACAGTGTCCCAGCTCCTGGGTTCAATCACTTGTGTTTCCCTAGTGGCTCCACAGTGTAAGGGCAGTGATGCTAGCAGTTTAAAGAGGAGCCACACCACGTACCTCCAGGAAGTGAAAAAGCAGGCGTTCTTGGTTTAGGGGAAGGAAAACAAACCCTATACCAAGGTTGCTGAAATCAACACAAGAGTCTTCTACCTGAAGGTGAGAAGAAAGAGAAAGAAACTGTGTGGGAATTTCTCAGCCACGCCTCAAACTGCACAATGTGTGCCAAGTGCTTAGTGAATCCTGGGAGTCCTTAGATTTGTGTATGCATAGGAAAAACCATAGTGTTCATAGGTGCGGGGCTGTCTGTGGTTTGGGGCATCCACTGGGAGTGCTGGAACACATCCCCCTACAGATAAAGGGCGACCACTCTATCTCAGGACCCTTGAGAGTGCCTGGCACACATGTGCTCAGAAAGGAAAGAAAAACGAGGCAGTCTTTCATTTTTCTTACAATTTCATGGATAGAAGACTGGTTTTCACGGTGGATCTTAACAACCTAGTGCAATATTGTTTTTCTTTGTTGACTGAATAAGTACAGGAGGTTTTACTAAATTATTTGGGCTAAAAAGAAGAATTTTTAGAGGATGCTTTCTCAAGAGCATAGAAGGACAGACTGAACCACAGTTCCAAAGATGGCCAGATTAGAAGGCCAGCCACCTGCTTACCACACTGTTGACCCATAGAACATGTCGGAAAAACATGTTTAGGCCACTTGGAAATATTAGAAAGCAGGTCCAGGGAGTCTGAATGTTCTCTGGGGTTGGATCTGCTTACCCTCCTTGATAACGTACAGACCCACTTTGTTCCCCACAATTATCTACCCCAGCACGTTTCTTAGCCCCGAATTTCTGGCACATCAGATGCTAGAGAGATCTCCAGGCCATCGTACAAGTCACTGCAACTTTGTGAAGCTGTAACTCCCAAACCATCTCTGCCAGGCTCCAAAGTTCTCTTTGCAGCCTCTGGTTCTCAGCTCCATGGTCTGCTCCATTAATACCCTCACAGGGGTTCCGACCTTGTCCTAGGCCAGGCCCCAGACAGAAAGGGCACGGCCTCCCCCACTCCAGGGGTGGTGTGGAGTCCAAGGTGGAGGGAGGCACAGGGTCCTCTTTTATCTGGTGACAGGCTGGGAGGGTGAGCACAACTTGCATCTGAGGGAGGCTGCTTTTAGCCTAGGGCTTGGGCTTCCGGGCAAGGAGAGCAAAGGGCTCAGGTCAGATGGGCCTATGGGGGGAGTAGATACTGGACATAGAGCCTGAACCTTGTTTGGGTTCTTGTGCCGCTCCAGGGAATTCTGGGTGGACAGTAATATTGTCAGGCTCTGGATCAAAAGAGCCCATATGTACTTCGCATATTTCAAAGTCATAAGTCAAGACTACTGACAGCTGAGTAAAATGCGTTCTCCTCTCTGGCCATGACGGGCGCCTCTGGAAGGACGTGGGAGGCCCAGTTATGATTTAAAGGTTGCAGACTCCTCAGCATTCTGTGCCTCATGTGGAGACATGGGGTGATCAGGAGCCTGCCTTCTTCTTTTTTTGTTGGAGAACTGTTCACTGAAGATACTGGCACAGGTGAGGACTTTCTGAAAAGAACCCCAATGGCACAAGAAAGAATACTGAAAATCGACCAATGGAATCATCACATTAAAAAGCTTCCCCACAGCAGAGGAAACAAGGAGCAGAGTGAAGGCAGGACCCTCAGAATGGGAAACAGTTCTGCCTGGCACACCCTAGATGGAGGACTAACTTCTGGAATATAGAAAGAACTTGAAACTTGACCTTCTTCATTGCAGTTCCCCTCCAAGCAACCCTGGAAGTCAAGGCACATCCGCCTTGTGCGGGAGACAGGGCTGGATAAAGTCACACTCCATGGGGCTGGAGGACTTCCGGACCTCCCTGAGGTCAGCTTCCGGTGACCTCAAGCTATGACAGAGAAGAGAATCGCAGGCCTGAGACCACCCTAAAGCCGACTGACTATCCTGGTAAAACAAGCCTTTCTCTGTCGGCGGCTGTGATACTGTCTCCAGTCAAGGAGAACATGAGAAGCTAGTGCTTTTATCTTTCTGAAGACTTTATCCTCTTCCTCTTCCTCTTCCTCAGAAGGTTTTCCTTAAAGCCGGGAAAGACAGTTTAAATCTGCCTCAGTGCTGAGTCAAGCCAGCGTGTGACATCCTCACTGGCCTGACCCAAATGAGGCAGAGCACCAGAGCTACCACCATGAGGCTCTGGGGACAGGAGCCCAGCTGCCTGACGCACACATCTCCCTTTTCCTGTCTTAGGGTGGCACCCAAAGTGCCCCCAGCCCGCTCCCCAGGGAGGCCTGCCGCTCTTCTCTCAGGTGCATTTTTCTTGTAGCACTCTTTAAAAAAAAAAAAATTAAAGAGAATTAAAAAAACAATAACAATGGTACAGAATTTCAAAATAAGATGATAGTTAATTAACAATGGTTGTTATACTGCATATTGTTATCTTCACAGTAGTTGCTCAGCTTCCCAGATATAGGCATGCAAGGTTGATCAAACAATTAGGCATTGACTGTTCCTTTCAATAAACAAATAGAAATTAGTAGTACAATTATCTTAGCTACCTTGTGTGTGTGTGTGTGTGTGTGTGTGTGTGTGTATATATATACATACTTCCCTTCTTTCTTTCTTTCTTTTCTCCTTTCCTGACCCCAGTTCACTCTCCTCTCTCCTTTGCTTTTTCTGTCTTCTAATTGCTATTTTCCATCCCCTCAGTACTGCACTGAGGTGCACAGAGAGCAGACTGAAGTCAGATTACTCCGCTGGCAGACTTGTGCATAATTTCTGGATGGTAACTATTCATTATGTCTGGTCCCAATAAAAGTAAGACAAAAACAAAACACTCAGGGGTTGTGGAAACCTTTCTGCCTCCTCGCCTCCTTTCCTGGACTCAGCTGTCTGTCTATGAAAAGGCACAAGAGGCGCTCATTTCTGGTTTCTTGTGCTCAAATTCAGCTTCAAAGGTTGACTGTCCACTTCTCATCCCTTCCTGTGCAGACCCCGAGCCCTCTCTGCTAACAACGAGCCAGGAGCCGAGGGAGGGACCGCCTGCCTTGCAGACTTAGGCCTTGGACAGCAGCAGCAGAGAGACCTTGATGGCTTTCACAGCTCCTGAGCATGTGCACAGCCGCAGTCTGTCTGCCCTGTCCCTCTGGCAGACCTGTGCCATGAGCCAGCCCTGCTGGGACTCAGATGCAGGGTGACTGCCCCAAAAGGCTCCTGTGCTGGGTTTAATCCCTGCATGAGACACTAGGAGGGTGGACACTCCATGCAACCTTGGGGTTAGAGATGGGGCCTTTGAGGGTTGACAAGGATTGGATAAATTCATGGGGCAGGGGCCCCAGGACTTACTAGTAGCTTTATAAGAAGAGGACAGGCTGGGGTGTTGCTCAGCAGTAGAGCCCAAGCTTAGCTTGTGTAAGGCCTTGCCCAGCACACACACACACACACACACACACACACACACATACATACACAGTGTGTTTATTGACTTCCCATCCCCCACATGGCACCCGTGAAAGAAAAGCCACCACCAGATGCAGATCCTTGACCTTGGACTGGCACAGTGAGCCAAAATAAACCTCTTTTCTTGGTAATGCACCCAGGCTGTGGCAGTGTGTGATCAGCACAGAAACAGACTGAGACAGGCAGCATTCTGCTTCCCCGCTCGCCACTCAGTCTGGGATATCATACCCATGGGTCCCCTCACTGGGTTCCCAGGACCCCTGCTCTGCAGGTCTGAGCCCACTTCCCAGTCTTCCTAATGCACACTGTCTCTGACACCCACCAGCAGCTGACTCGCACCTACTTGGGAGGTGATGGCAGGCGTGGCTGGAGAGGAGGGGCAGAGAAGGGCGCAGGAGGCAGGTGAGGGGCTGCGGCCCAGGAGGAAGGGCGTGCAGCTGCCACTGGGAACTGCTGTGCAAGTGCCACTGCTGTGCCATGCTGAGCATCCTCTGGTCACCTCTGCTCTCCCTGTCAAGGACTGAGCTAGAGCCAGTGCTTGTACATCACAGGACTCTGTCCTCTGAGGTCATGGCCTGCAGGTACTGAGTGGGCACAGGACCACCCACTGCTCCCAGGGGAGACACGGGGTGGGTCTCTGCCTCGTATTAAGGTATCCGCACATCACCCTGTCTACGCCTCCTAAAATACAGCTGATTCTCTAGCACTGAATTCTTGGTCACAGCACTGGAACTGACACCTGTGAGAAACATTCCTCTGTTGCCAAATGACGGGCTCTTGCACAGGGGTCACCAGGCAGCTCGTCCACACTTCTCCAGGGCACATTTACCATGCCGAGGCCACATGCACAGAGCACAAAAATGCAGAGAACGTGGCACAAAACAGACCACAAGTGGACCCTTGTTCTTCGTGTGTGAGCGGAAGCCGGCGGTGTGACACCTCGCCCAGCACAGCTGGAAGCAGCGTGAGCCAGCTCCTCACGTGAATGCTCATGAGTGGAGAGGAGACACACACATGGAGCTTGGTGAACAGGGAAATCTGCAAACGCAGAACTCGCAGGAGGTAAGGGCGGGTGTTTTTTCCACTCCACTCACTGTAGAAACTGATAGTAATGCAGCGGCCCCTGTGCACCACACAGAGGAGAGCTGAGCTCCGCAGATGCAGTGCTTACTGCTCTGTGGGCAGTGGCCAGTTTGCAGCCCCACCTGCTTTCAGTCTCTGTAACTGCCTGTATCAGTAACCCACAGAAAAGATCCGTGGGCAAATATACCAGCCATCTGCCTTTTTAATTTTTTTTTTCAGGCACAGTCTTGCTATGTAGTTCAGTCTAGCCTGTACTCACTATGTAGCCCAGGCGGGCCTTGAACTCAAGGTGTTCCTCCCGCCTCAGCCTCCCAAGCGCTGGAATTACAGGTGTGCACCATCACACTTGCCCCATCTGCCTTCTTAAATGAACTTTTATTGAAACAGCAACTGCTCTTTTATTAATACATATTACACATCAAAATAAGATAAATTGTGACTGAGCAAGACTCTGTCTCAGACTTAAAAATTAAAAAAAGGGCTGGGGCTGTAGCTCAGTGTGAAGGCTCTGCACACAGCGAGGGGACCAGCCTCCCCGCACCAGCCCTCCCTGTCCACTCCCATGTTGAGCTGTGGTCACGTCGAGCTGTGGTCACGCCATCAGACTTCACTCTCCAGATCCTGCCCCTTCTCCAAGGACCATCTCAAGACCCCTTCTCACCAGCATCTCCCACCCATGTCCCATAAATGTCCCGCCCCAGCATTTCAAAATCCAAACCTCTGCAGGGTGAAAAGATTTCCCCAACAACCCCGCAGCTCCAATGAAGTAACACTCGAGGCCTCCATTCCTAGGTTGCCATCCTCCCTGCTAACTCTGCGGCCACAAGCGGAGAGTTTGTTTGTGTGCTTTGAGTTGGAAAAGAGGCCACAGCAGACTCCTGGGACTCTTTAGAGAGGCAGAGACCCAAGGGCAGAGAGAGGAGCTGTCCGCAGCAGCACAGCCTGTCCCAGCTGAGACCAGCTCCTCTGAGCTGTTGCTACAGTCCCCGCAGGTCACTCATGCCTGGGCGGCACACGCATGACCATTCTCAGCCCTGGGATCATTCCCTCCTCCATTAGTTATTGCAGGCTGATCCCCCTCGGCTCTCAGTGGGGTTACCCGAGGTGGTGTCTGTGTGGGGCCTGGGGGAGCAAATCCTTCAGCAGGGCTTTTCTTCCATATTCTACACTCTCCAGTCTGTATTCCCTCCACCTCCCATAGAATGACCTGCACTTGACCCTGTCTCAGGATCTGCCAGCAGCATCCAAACAAAGGTGATCACAACAGCCGTGGATGCACACAGGCACACATGCACACTTGACCCACACTCTGACGGCTGGCTTCTCTCTGTCTCCCCACCACCTTTTCCAAAACCACCCCCAGTAAATGACTTGTACTGAACCTTCTCTGGGGCAGGCTCAGGGCTCCTCCAACAGAGCGCTAAGGAGGAAGCCTATTTGACTGGTCCTATATTTACAACAAATGCAAACATGTCTGCCAATGCAAAATCCAGAAAAAGAAAACCCCACATAAACATATTTTGAATACAATCTAAATAACCACCACTATCCTTTGTGAATGTAACTAATATTCTCCATCTAAGAGTCATGAAAATTGCCAAGCATGGTGATGCACGCCTATAATCTCAGCACTGGGGTGTGGGGGGTTGAGGAAGGAGGATCACTGCAAGTTCAAGGCAAGCCTGGGCTACACAATGAGTTCATGATCAGCCTGGACTACATAGTGAGACCCTGGAGAGACAGACAGACAGACAGGAAAATAGAGATGGTTATGGTTTGTGTCTGGATGTCTCTCCCCTACCAAAGCCTCGTGTAATCAAGGTGGCAGGCATTTCAGAGGCAGCTGAACCCAGAATTTGTGACTGATCCAGTGTCCACTGCTGGGATTATGAGTGTGAGCACTACACCCGTCCTAGGGCTGGTAGCTTGTATACAATATAAGGGACAGAAAGAGTTCTATCTCTCTCCCCACTCTCTCGTTGCTTTGCTGTCTTCTGCTGCCATGAACTATTGCCCCTCGGCCATGCCACCAAGCCTTCCAGCCAACTGATTATGGACTGAAACCTCCACAAACTATGAGCTAAATAAGCCTTTCCTCCTTTAATTTTGTGTTCCTGGTATTTTGTCTCAATAAGAAAAGTAACAGACAGAGATAAACGAATATTACAGATTGCAAAAAAGTTACAATATTGTTATATTCAGTACAGATAATGATACACCTACTTTGAACAGAGAGTATAATTTTTATTAATAGAAATCCTCACTCTCTCTTTTATTCAGCCTTTACAAAGTATGCCCCAAAAGTAAATACCACCAAATGATCACTCCTCCAGGGGACCTGGTACCTAGCCCAGCCCTGCTCCCATCTGCCCACAGTGAGAGCTTCTAAGAACTTCTTCCATTCCTTCATAATCCTTTGCCTGTTTCTCCATGGTAATCAACCATTAATCCCCAAACACTAACAGGTGTCAAACCAACTGAGGGTTTTTACCTTGGGAGACACAGAAACCCCCGTTCAAATGGGCTCCAAATAACCAGTGACATAGAGTGCTGGTCACTTGCAGGATGAACTAGTAACCACACAGCGGAGCAACTGGACAGCACTGACCAGGTGTCTGGACCCCACACACATTCCCAGGCTGTGATACTCCAAGAATGCGGTATGCACGGCAGTGAGTACTGTGGGTCTCATGGTGAGGGGCCTCCTTTACACCCTATCTGAGGGCCATTCTACCAAAGAACTGGCCTGGACTTGATACAAATATGCATGTCATGACACAGAGAGGTTGAGGAACCACTCTAGATTAAAGTGGCCTGGCACTCCCAGAAGACAGGATCCTGTATAGATGCCAGGCTAGAGGAAGACACAAGCTGCAGAGATGTCATGACCCTGGCATGGGGGAACATTCTGGTAAACCTCGTGCAAGCTGGAAATCTCCAGGAGCCAAAATGCACTGAATACACCTCAGCTACCTAGATCCAGCTCAATCACATAGTGCACTGTGGATGCCAGGGCTGCCCAGGGGCTGCCCAGCATCTAAGAGTGGCTGCATGATGAATCACTAGCTTGGGAAAAGACCGAAGTTCAACATTCAACTACATGGTGTCTACTGAGTGAGTGCGTGAAAGACGGTCAGGGGAGCTGTCGTACATTAGAGACAGTGGTACAGGGTATAATTGGGAAACTGATAGACACCAGCACAATGGACCCGGGGATGCAGTGCCATGGTACAGCACCTGCCTCATGGTACTGTGGCTTAGACCTGAACTCTTATGTCTGATTTAGACTGCTATGAAGCAGCCCCAAGCAGGACTTAAATTAACCAACTGACTTTCTATATTTACTTGTGAATCTGTCGTAGGCCACTTGTCTGGAAGTGAGTGATGGACTCATAGTAAGTGAACCTCTGTGAGTCACTAATCCCCGCTAAAACCTGTAAGGGCAAATGAAGCCAGAAAGCCTTAAAGGGTAAGATAAGACCACAGCCAAGGATACCTGGATCCCATCTCAACTAGATAAAGATTGCAGCCTCAGGCATCTCACTCCTGGGTGGATTAATTTAAACCTTATTGAGGATTAATTTAATACCTTACATGGAGAAGTCCTTGAGCGATTCTGCCCTTCTTGAGTACTCTCCACCCTCCTTCTGATAACCAAATAAATATGGGCCACCCAGAGAAGGGCTTGGTCTTAGCCCTAAGAGAATCTCAAATTCCGTGAGAGGGCTTTGATCCTCCTGGAGCCCTGAAATCATTCCACACTCCTCTTTTATTTAGCCTTCAATGTCCACTCATTCAGGAGATTTCAGACCTGATCAGCCTGCAATAACTAAGGGATGTTATTAACCCAATACATGTAAGCAGCCAGGCTACAACATTCATGACCTGTGGTCTCACAGGAGCCCTGTGGATCCCACAGGTGTGATCTGCTCTCAGAGTAATGGAGCAAAATGATACAGGTTGCTGCATCTACATGAGTGGGATGCAGAGCCCTTGGATCTTGCACCTGTGCTAAAGTCTGTTATTAACTCCAAATAAGATGTTAACATTTTTCTGTGCAAAAAAAGTAGCTGAGGGATATCAGTAGCCAAGTGGGACTTCCCGGGGTGCCAGATGCTGACTAAGTGGCTGCAAGATCCAGTAAGGCCCAGTCTCCCCAACTATCTTGTGGTCCATCTTCCCTGGGGTTAGTTAGGACCTGCTAATCCTCAATGCAGCTAGTGGTGAAATGGCTGCTGCAGCTCCAGCCATCACACCTCCATACTCTACATTTGATCAAAATCAGCATTCTTAAATGGGAAGAGTCAGTAAGGGGTTTCTGCTTTCCTAGAAATCCTTCCCCTCAAATTTGAGGAACCCAAAATCTAATCAAGATGCTCCTGGTACTTACAACATTAAGTCTAAACTCTAATATAGAGTATGTGGTATTCCCCAAGATGATTCAAATCTTTATTTCCATTTTTATTACTGTCTGCTAAGTCCACCTCACCAGCACACCCTACACCCCTGCATCCATCTTTAGCCTAAGATGCCACCTCCTTCACCACCCACTAAACACCTCTTTATCCCTCAAGACTAAGGTCAAAGTTCATCTCTTTTGCCAGTAATCCCAGCCCTCTTGGAAGCTAAGCTAGGAGGATGGCAAGTTCAAGCCCAGCCTGGGCAACTTAGTAATTTAATGAGACCCTGCCTCAAAATAAAATATAAAAACATCTGGTGACATAGTTCAGTGTGAAAGCCCCTGGGTTCAATCTCCAGTATTCCCCTACACTGCCCCAAAGTCACCTCTTTTGTCCCAGCATCAGGTTGTGCTTTGTGGGTGCCCAGAGTCCCTTCTGACAGCCATTCGTCTGGCACAGACCTGCTCCAGAAATGATAGTTTGATGTATCTGTAAAGGAGGTGGCCAGTAACTTGTGTTTTGTGTTTGGGACAAGGTCTCATTATGTATTCTAAGTTGGTCTTGAACTCACTGTGTAGCCAAGCCTGGACTTGTACTTGTGATGATCTCTTGCCTTGGCCTCCCAAGTGCAGGGATTACAGATGGGCACCACTATCCCCAGGAATGATCAGTTTTGTCTCTAGTCTATGAGCACATGGGTCTCTGGTCTCTGTCCTACTTTAATCTCACGTTGCAGCTCCACAGATGGCTCCCTGTGAGTGACAAAACTCTAACCCCTGCTCACCATGTGCCTAAAGGTCAAAGTCAGTGCAGTGGAGGGGAAGATTAGGGTATGTTAGGAGAAAGATTCGAAACATGTTGTGTCTAATGACCTGGGAGTCTTTCTTGCTCACAGAACCAGGCCTCAGGAGTCTCCAAACACAACCAAGTCTGTCTGTAATAAGAACCAGGAGAGTCTTATCCACAAGCAGACAGCTGTTTTGCCAAAGAGCTTGGTTGTTCACAGGGAAAAATTAACCAAATGTTTTTATAGAAGTTCAATTGTGGACTCGTCACTCCAGGGAGGAGGACACGAACTTACACACTAAACAGGGAGACCCCGGGTAGCCACAAGCCCTGGAGCTTCAAGGGTAGCTTCTCTTGCCTCTTGCAAAGCCATTTGTGACCCTCTTAGGATTCTATTCCTAATCAAGTGCCCCCTGGTCAATTTTAGGATCACAGATATCACGGTCCATCTATACACCTGTACTTTATATGTAAAAAAGATAAGTTTTTTTCCTCTTCCCCCAAACAATTTTGCACACTGGCTGTTTGGTCCTCTGTCCCTGAGGGAGGTGCAGGGGCAAGCAGAAACACAAAAATGACACGCAGGATTTGGAAGCAGATTTATTTAATGTCGGACAGGCACTGACTAGGAATCAATTGTTCCTCAAAATGTCAGGCCCTGATCTCTGGGGGCCTTATATGGGATAAGCAAGCAGGAAGTACAGAGGCAGAATGGTTTGTCCATTGGGGATTGGTTCTTATAATATGCATCACAGTGACCAGCTACCCATTACAGTGACCAGCTGTTTCTGGGAGACAGAAGAATACTGAAGTACACTGGGTGGCATTTTTTGCTACGGAAGCATTGCCCTGCCCAACATTATGGAACCTGAATTAGAGCCAGGCTTATCCTCTCCCAGCACTCCACTTCCTGCCACAGCTTCACATCTGTCCCTGTCCCAACACATGGAGACCAAGGGCAGCTCATCACCCTTGGAAGATGGATGGCTACTTCCCATCTTGATCCTGCTAGTTACCATCTCTTAGGGGACACCACTTTGTCCCTGCTGCCCCAGGATTCCAAGGACAAAATGCCCAAAAGGACCCACGCAGCTGAGCGTTCACAGCCGGCCATAGTCCCTGTGTGTCCCGCACCTCCACCAACCCCCACTTGGCCCAGGACCTGCTGCCCAGGCAGGTCAGCCCAGCCTGTCAGGCCTCACTATGAGAAGCAGACCCAAGCTCTGCCTGGATGGCAGGAAAACAGATGAGATCATGGAGATGCTGACATTGATCTTTGTTAGGAAAAGTTATGAAGACAGGGGAGGAGTCCAAGGGTTAGGGCTGGGTGAGTGTTATTCCAGAAGGGCTTTTATTTCCTACAACGGTCAAGAGAGGACTATTCAAATGATGATTTTTGAGAACTTAAGAAATAGTGGCCATCAGACATTAGCATGGCATCCTTAAAACAGGAGCTTCACTGATTTGCCAGTGTTTCTGGGAAGCAGAGGAAAGCTGTGAGCATGGGAGGCTGGTTCCAGGTAGGGGACACCAAACCTTTCATCATACGCTCCGAGACCAGGATAGATGTGTGAACCAGACAGTAATCTGCTTAGCTGTCTGGATACCCAACCCCAAAGCCAAGGTATGCCTTTCCTTTTAGATTCTTGGACCTAAGATCTGACAGTGTTTTCCCTTCCTGTTTCAATCTATTCTGTAAAAGCACTGACCTCACCTGCTTGCTTTAACTCATACACCTTGCTTCACCTACATTGAGCCTGACCTAATTTCCATGTTCCTCACTGAAGAGGATACACTGACTCTGGCACACAGCTGAGCTGACAACAGAAATAGGAGGAGTGGCAAAGATTAAACAAGACACAAAAAAGTACCCTCTGGTTAAGTAAAATTCGTTTTCAAAATAAAAAACCACCACAATAATGAAGTAGCATTAAAAAAAATGGTCAATAGTATATACCATTAAAAAGTGAGAACATAGAACAGGCAACCCTATTCTAAAGACAGATATCTTTTTTTCAAGACAGGGTCTTGCTACATGGTCTAGGCTGGTCTGAGACTCGTGAGCTCAAGAGATCTTCCTACCACAACCTGTCCTCCTGCCTCAACCTCCCTCATAGCTGGGACTACAGGTGCACATGACCATACTCAGTAGAAAGAACTTATTAGCCAACTCTATAAAGATCCCTGAAAACCAACAGAAAAAAGACAAAAAATTTAAAAAGCAAGAGATTTGAATAAAACCTTCACAATGGAGAATGTCCCACCTGAGAGCACAGGAAAGTGTTCAGCTTCATTAGTCAGATAAATGCAAATTACAAGCCTCCCTGGTGCCCACCTGTGTGAGTAGCACCTCTCACAGGATGACCCCCTGGCTGTTGGTGGATACAGGGTCCCCCTTTGTCCCCCATTGCTGAGGACCCCCCCTCGCAGCAGCCCCCCCTAGCAGTCCCACCCTGCGAGCAGAGGGCTTGAAGGGCTTGTGGCCAATGGGCCAGTGAGAACACTGATTACACCTCTGTGGACTGACCTAGGAAGTCTGCTGATGTCCCCTGCGTGGAATCAGCCAGAGGCTCTGGGCCCCTTCCTCCTGCCTTGCCCTACCCTCCCTCCTTCCGTCTTTCTTCCTTCCTTTGCCTCCCTCCCCTTCCTTCCTCCCTTCTCCTCCTCCTCCTCTTCTCCCTCCCTCCTTCTCCTCTTTTCCCTCTCCTCTTTTCTCTCTCTTTCTTTCCTTTTCTTTTTTTCTGGGACTTGAATGAACCCAGGGCCTCACGCATGCTGAGCACAAGCCCTACCAATTGAGCTAAATGCCCAGCCCGGCATGTTCCAAAATAACCACAAGAGTCTAATGGCTCCTGACACACACATGTAACAAATGTCTCAGGAGATGAAAACACTAATTGCCCCAATTGACCATTTATTTACCCACTGTGCGCACGTATTGAATTATGGTTCTTTACCTTAAAAGTATGTACAATTATTACCTGTCAATGAACAAAAGAAGACAAGCCAGCGAGGCCCTGCTCAAAAAAGAAGCAGTAATCTACGGGAAAGGAACACATGGGGCCAGGCTCACCACGTTTGTGGTTTTTGTCAAGACAAATAATGTCAGACAAAAATTTATTCGTTCGGCCAGGCAGAAAGCCTCACAGGTCCAAGGCCTGGAGTCCAGCGTGGACACTTTTGTGTACCCTGAAACTCACTTTCACTAGAGCAGTCACGTGTATGAAACCAAAACTAGACAGAGGAGGTTCAGGAGAAAGGCACTTGTTCCTTTTGGGTAAATCACAAGGAACAAAGAGGGAAAATGTCTATCTTTAAAGCCGCTTCTTCTAACTCCTTTATTAAAGTCCATGTTTTCTGGAGGCTGCTGTTTTGAGCCATTAAGAGACTTGTATTTTAATATAAAAACCACAAAATGCTGGCTTTTCTCTGTGCCGTGCCATTATCTGGCTCTTGGCAGACTTAAAATTCTTCCTTTTAAAACTATTTCCTTTTGGAGGTCAGCTGAAAGTCCGGTTCAAGTACCACATTGATAAAACCGAACACAGGACCACTCTTCAAAGTCAGCAATTCTGGGTCCCGGTAGAAAAGCACCCCGTGGTGCCAGGCTTCCGAGACCTCGAGCCTCAAACATGGCTTTGTGTCAACGCAGCTGTATCCACAGGCGAAAAGTTAAAAGACTTATTTAAAAATGTTTCCACTTCTGGAAGCTCTTTTGGGGCAACTTCACTGCAGATGAGGAGCGAGAGATGGGGTAGAAGGATGCTGTCGTAGCTCCCTGGCCTGGCAGCATCTGTGTTCTCGAGGCCTGACCTCAGGAACCTGTTTTCCTGATGCCTCGTTCTGCAACCTCTAACCAGGCTTTCTGGCTCAGTCTAGGGGGCATGAACCAGGGCCCTGACAGTGGTCAGGACCGAGGCCCAGAAGGAAAAGTTATCCTGCTCTGGCTGGCTGTATTCAGATGGCAACATATTAAAGCTCATTTATTCATCCTGCAGACGGGATGAGCTCACGGCGAGCTAGAATTTTATTTTATTTTAATTGGCGAAATCTGGCGGCTTCAGCACGCACAGCTTTAATTCAGTTTATGCTCTGCTCCCTTCCCTCTCCCCACATGGCCAGGAGCTCTAACTTCGCCCCCGCGTGATTTCCCCCCAAATGGTGACTGCTGTACAGAGTGAATGGACACAGTAAGACCAGGCCACAGAGCCTCAGAGAAAGCAGGTAACTTTGGGAATCAATGAGGTGACTCCTCTCCCCCAGCAGGAAGGGGCTTGTCACTGAGGACCAAGAGCAGCTGCACATTTCAAGCCTTTGTAAGTCACCTTCTGTTGAAATACAGTGCATGTATGGAAAAGCTCACACATTCCTATAGCATAGTGAATTTTGAAAAAGTTAGCAGAGACACAGAAGCACCCTAAGATGGAGAGACAGGTTTCACCAGCTCCCTGGAAGTTCCCTTCATTTCCTTCCACTGCAAACGTGGCCCCTGCCTGCTCTGCAAATAGAGTTTCATTGTCATGCAGCCCTGGGTGTTCACTTACATCTCAGTTCCAGAGAAGTATGGGCCACTGAGCATAACATCATTTTAAATTTCCTAGTAATCAGATTAAAAAGCAAGCAGGCAAAAATAATTCTGACACGATGTTTTGTTTAACAAAAACAGGTCACCTAAAGTACTGCAAACTGCGATCAGCATAAAATGTGGGACACTGGGTCTCTCTTCCTGTTTCCAAAACCTGGGGAGAGGGGCTGCTGGAGGCAGAGCACAGGTCTGCACCCCTGGGGTCTCTGAAGCTGAGCACCAGCGACTCCACCCTCCTGCTGATTCCACTCTTAGGCCAGGCCCCGCCCTTTCCTCTTCCTGGCCATTTATGCCTTAGCATCCCTGGGTCTTTCAAATGTGAGTATTTTATTAAATTATTGAGATCAATTTTGAAATTTTCCAACTCTTGTTCTCATCGTGCCCAAAAGACAAGCAGCCTGCACTCCCAGCAGTAGGAGCCAGGGCGGGATGACTTGATGGGGAACAGAGGAACCCTTCACACTTTTGTTAACAGATAACAGCAAAAGCTGCAAGAAAGCACTAAGGGCTTTGAAAAAGGCTGGGAGGAAAGACAGGAGTGGACCCACATCTCTGAGCAGACCTCTGGCAACTGGATCATTACTATATTGAGCATCAAAAGAACAAGGAACAAAACAATAAAATTGGTCCAGCCAATCAATGCTGCGAAAACAAACAAGAGAAAAACCAGGTAGCTGCCAACATTTAAAATCAAGAGACACTGGATGACAATATGTAATATAACAACCATTGTTAATTCCTATCATCTTGTTTTGAAATCTGGCATTTTAAAATTGTTTTTGTGTTGTTGTTTTTTTTTTTTTTGTCTTCATGGTTGTTATTTTGTTATTGGTTTTTTCCTATTTAAAATAAAATTTTTTTAAAATTCAAGAGACATCACTGATAAACCTGATTTCTGGCATCTTTTGAAAAATAAAAAGAGCTGGAAACATAGGTCCATTCTGTGTGACATTTGCTAGCTGGGTGGAGTCGCTGGTGCCCTGGCCCCTGCAGGAGGAGGTTCCCCTTAGTTCGCCACAGTCCTCCCACTCCTGTCCCATCAGTCGCATACCCCATCACGCATCCAAGTTGTGCCTCCTGTTCTGGGATATGAAGAATTATGATAGGCAACGCCAACAGCAGCATGGTGAGATCCTATTGGCACAGGGACAATTTTAGCGGAAGTAAAACCCGTTATATATTAGGCTTTCATTCTAGTGGTTTCAGCTAAGTCTTTCAGGGATTTGCTCTTCTAGCTTATTTCTTTGTAGAATACTTCGTCATAGATTCAGAGGCAAGTGATGTTTTTCATCCTTCAAATAGTGGAGGCAATGAAGTGTTTAATGAGGCTGCTCCTAAACACAGGCTTGCAATTACACACTGTTTCCAATCTCCCCAGCCAAACTGGAAAAACACTTCACCAACATCATTTCTAGACTTATTCGTGCTTAAATTATTGCAGCACTGAGGTTTTTGACATCCTCGAGGATTTGGATATAATTGGACACCAGGAAACTGATGGCTTTTTCTTCCAACACCCTCATTAGGGCACCCGTGTGTAGAGCTTGCTAATTTGCCTAAGTCATGTTGTTTCAAACGTTATGAACAGTTCACAAGCCATGGCCCCACATGTGTTATGGAACTATAAAGTGTATTCTTTATCAAGTTAACATCTTTTATGTGAAAACATTTGATGACTTCTTTGGCCTGGATGTGGATATGCTGACTGGTAAGGATGTGAGATTTTTTTAAACTCTGAGACTTGGTGGCAGCTGGCTATGTCCTGGAGGGCCCTGTCCTTGGAGGAGATGAAGACAGTTCTCAAAGGATGCTGAGTGAGTTCTCATGAGACAGTGCTGTTATAACTGCCCCTCTGTTCTCTGGCTTCCTGTCTGGCGATGGTAACTCTCCCTCTCCTACAGGACCCCAGCAGGGCACCACCTGCCTATTAACCACAGTCTGAATTGGCAGGGGCATTGATCTTGGACCCTCAGCCTCCACATCTGTGATCTGAGTAAACCTCTTTTCCCTATACAGTTTCCTGGCCTCAGGTATTTCAACATAGTAATGGAAAACTAACATGGTTGACAGGAAATTTATTTTGTAAACGAATTCTTTACTTCCAGCAAAGTTAATTCTCCTGAAAAGAAACTTAAAGAAAGTGATTCTCTTTTTCAACATTGCTTGGCATTTGGTTTTTTGAGCCTGCTGGTGGGATGTAGTAGTACAAATATTACTGTACCAGATATCAAGGCAGGTGGCACTGTACCTGTGTGTTAGTTCATTTTCTGTTTCTGTAACAGAAAGCCTTGGGCTGAGTAATTTCCAAAAATCAGAGATCCTTTTGGCTTACAGTCTGGAGACAGGGAAGCCCAAAGGCTTGGTGACAACGTCCAGTGAGAGCATCATAACATGGTAGAAGGCGGAAGGGCACATGAGCACATGGCCCAAAGAGAAGCCCAGGGGTAGCTCACGTAATAATCCACTCACATGGTAACTCACCCAATCTCATGGGAATGGCGTTAACTCTTCTTATGACCTGCTCACCTCCCAGCATGGCCACCATGACAGTCACATTTCAGCATGACTTTTGGAGGGAACAAGCTACATTGCATTGCCTTTGACTTGCTGTACTGTCCAGAAATGAGCTGCCTAACTCTTCTAAGACTCCCTATATTTATGTACAGAGTGCACAGATTAACTGGTGAACTCACTATTTTTTTCATTTGCCACCAAGTCTCAGCCTGGGTACAAACCCCTCGGGTACAGTAGAGTGGCCTTGGAGGAAGGTGCAGGTGTGAGGCCTTGTGGGGTATCTCCCTGCTCCCCAGCAGCCCTGCATCTGACCTGGGGGGCTGCAGTCTTGATGTCTGGTGCAGACATCAAGTCCCTGCTCAGACTTCCACCACACACCCCTCCAGCCCAAATACCCGCTCCCCAGAGTCCCTGCTATTCCTGTTTCTCTGACCCAGCCCTGAGCATCTCCAGCCCCACCACCCTCTGAGTGGCTGTCTCCTGTGCTGGGCAGCCTGGATACACTGTCTCTGAGTCCCTTCACTTCACATATCACACAGACTTGACATGGAAGGGACAACCACCCTGCAGGGCACCCCAGACAGGCGCACGGACATCCTCATCTGACGCCTCTGAGCGCCATGTGCCTCCCCATCAACTGCCTCCATTACTACACTGGTGCCAGCATTTCCTTGACTTTCACCAGACAGAGGCTCTGGGAGGTTTTGATCTCTGAGAAGCAAACCTCTGTGACATGACAAGCTGCTTCACAGTGAAGATGCCTAGATCATCTTCCCAAATAAACAACAGGGCACTTGCTGGGAGAGGAAGGGGACACTGCTTTTCCAGCCTTGATCATCATTTCAGCAGCAGCCTTGTTCTGCTGTAAGCCGCAATGTCCATGTCCGTGGGCTGCCCTGCTGCTCCCAGTGCCAGGTGACGGGGCAGATTCACACGGTTTCAGTGAAACAGAAAGAGCCACATCCCACTCATGTTCAAGTTACAGTATCAAACGTAAGTAAACCCTGACCCAGGCCTTTAGAATACCCCTGCCTGGTCCACGTGGAGGGCTGAATAGGGCTTTAAGGCTTTCAAAGGAACCAGCATGTTCAACTGAAAAGGGAGCCAAAGAGTAAAGAGGTGCAAAGGTCCTGTCCTGAGGCAACAGGACACCCTTAAATCTGACTCATGTTTCACCTCTCAATGATTCCAGGAATTTCAATCTGTGGGTTTCTAGGATTGGTCCAGTGATCGCTCTGGATACTCCAAGTACACTGGGTACCAGAAAAGTGGGCCACACTGCAGAAAGCTGCAGAGAAGCTGGACAGATGAACTCTACACGGCTGGGATGGGCCTGTCCTTGGTCACTCACTGCCTGTGCAGAATACAGATGCTTCCCAGGGGGCCATAGTGTGCTGAGAAGACACCTTGGTCACTATGGGCAGCATTCTTCTTTGGTAGAATGAAGGGGCTTGGAGATTGAGCTCTGAAAGGAGCCTGGGTTTCTCATATAAGAGCAACCATGTGTGGTATAGGGCTGTGTGTCAGGCAGCTTTCCATTGCCATAACAGAATACCTGGCTGATCAATTTATAAAGAGGAAAGGTTCATTCTGGCTCATGGTTTTGGAGGTCTTAATGCATGACTGATTGGGTCCAATGCTTTGGTGGTGAGGCTGATACATCATGAAGGGAGTGTCTGGGGCTCTTTGTTGGTTTTTCCTTGCCCTAACTCACATTAAGATTTGATGGGCAATGTAACTTTATAGACATACCTGCTTTCTCTGCTGTGATAAACTTGCAGAATAAATCTCCTACATTTCTGTATCCTGCCTGGGTCATTTGCTGTATTTATCTGAGCTTTTGCTGAATAAATGATGGACATGTATCAGGGACATCACACTGATAGTGGTGAGTGCTGGGCAGGTTCAACCTCGGGTCTGACACAAGTCCGTAAATGTTTCTCAGTTTGCCCTTCTGTTACTGTTTGTGTTTGGATGCCTCCCCCGAAGCCTCATGCAGCCATGGGAGGTGGGCTTTTCAAAGGCAGCTGAATCTAGAGTTTATGACTGATTCACGGTCCAGTGCTGGGATTAAGGGTGTGAATGTTACACCCACTTTAGGGCAGGAGGCCACATACAATATAAGGGACAGAAAGAGGCTGGCTCTCCCTCTTCTCTGGCTGTTTTTGCTGTCTTCTGCACCAGGAACGGTTGCCCCTCTGCCATGCCACCGTCTTGGAGCCAGCTAACTATGGACAGAAACCTCTACAGACTGTGAGCTAAATAAAGCTTTCCTCCTTTAACTTTGGGTGTCGGGTATTTTGTCTCAGTAATGAGAGAAAAGTAACTAGGACCTCTTCCTAGGACAGTTATATCTATTTTTCTAATATTTTATTATAAAAAATTTCAAACATAGCAAACAGCAACACACACTGCCTGGATTCTGCCCTCTTAGAATATGGTGGGTCCTCCACCTCCCTGAGTTCCACGTCTGTGGACTCAGTCAGGACTGAAACTATCTGCAAAAGTAATCGTGTCTGTACTAAACAAATACAGACGTTTTCCCCCGTCCTTATTTCCTAAACAGTGCAGCATAACAACTATTTCCAAAGCATTTGCATTGCATGAGATATTCTAAATCTGCTTAAGGTGATCGAAAGGATACAAGAGGGTGTGCATGGGTTCTATGCAAATACTACAGCGTTTTACATCAGGGACTCTGGCATCCTGGGCTTTGGAAGTCAAGGAGGCCGTGGAGCTGGTCTCCCCTGGACCCCAAGAAAAACTACACTTGTTTTACAATGTATCCATCTCTCTATATCTCTAAATCCATCCTACTTTGGGTGCATGTCCAGGAAAACTACAGCTGTCTAAATTTTCCCCTAAATACTTTCCCATGGGTATCATTAACTGGAGTTCAATTTTTTTTTAGAATAAAAACTATTTAATGTAAAAATGTACACTGAAACTATTTCCAGTGTCTGAAACTTTTTCCAAGCACCAGGAAGCAGACATGGCCTGGCCAGGAGCAACTGGCAGCTGTGTGTTCCCAGGGTAAACCTGATGCCTGCCAAGGGTGGTGCTGGGTCTGGGTTGTGGCGAGCCCCACAGCTGGCTGGTAGCATCCTGCGGAGGCTGATTTCTGCAGGCCAGGTCTCCAGGAAGCGGACTCTGAGGCTGAGCTCATAGGTTGCACCCACGGCCTCAGTGTCTGTGGACTGGGAGGCAGAAGCAGATGTGGAGAGTGGCAACAGCCTTGGCTAGCCCCATGGGGAACTCGGGAGATGTGGGTTGAGATCGTCCTGCCTTGGTACCCTCCCTCCACCATCAGTCACTGGATGGGTTTCCCTGGGCAGCTGCTCCTCAAAGGGACCTGATGGCACATCACAGTGTCACCATACTAAGGATGCTTTGCTTGTGTTAGTGACCCGTAATGCAACAACTGCAAACGCTCTGTTCCACAACAACAGGAAATTCCAGCCATAACCACATTTAGGATCCTGGAGACAGAATTATTGGCCTGGAGTAGGTTGGGATAAACATTTGCTCACGTGTTATGCACTGGGGGAAATAAAAAGGTCAGACAGGGCTGAGACTTATGGTTGACGGATACATTATTGGGGCATTTCTCAGGTAGTAGAGGGGCAGCAGGTGGTCTTCATCACTCTTCAGGGATCGTGCACTACAAACAGAGACAGGATTCTCAGGTCATACATATCACAGCATTGTGAAATGACTTAACACATGGCGGCAGTGTTAATGAACCCCTGACTTAGACTCTGAGAACCTGGCAGGTAACTAAAGCAACCGGTAGTCTCAGGGCCTCCTACAAGCTCATCAGGATCAGTCCTGAGTGAAAATTCAAATCGTTTCATCAAAATCATATTTAACAATTTACATTTCACCTCTCCTCCCTTCTCCTAAGAAACACGCATCTTCCTGCGGTGGACATCTGCCATTTGTGTGTCCCAAATCTTCTGACTGTACTCCCCACACTCAGACTGTGTCTCTCAGGATCATAACCATCTCTCGACACTGAGTGCAGAAGCAAGACAACGCAGAGCTCATTTCCTGGGCTCCCTGCCACTGGGATGCCACTGGGACGTGATCCTGTGCCAGGCAGATGGGCTCAGGCGGGACTTCGCTGGGCAATGAGTGGTGCAGGTGCAGTCAGGGGCCACGCAGAGCTGTGGCAGCAGCAGCTGAGGGGGTATTTCCTGACCCAGCCTCCTGGGCCTGACTACAGTAGCTGGCCCCTGGCTGTGAGACTCAGTGTGGTCACTCAGAAGCAGCCTAAAGTGTTGTCCTTGATGCATGTGTGACTCTGGGAAGTCTACTCCTTGGTATGGCTCCCTGCCTAAACAAGCTAGAGGTGATCCATCCTTGTCGTCTAAAACCCCTGACCAATGCAAATCCTGTCTTCCACAGATGCACTTAAACCATACCAGCGACAGCACCCTTCCATCAAGCACCATGCAGATGCTCTTCAACCTAAAACGGGGTTATGTCCCAGGAAACGCATTACGCCAGAAATATCTGACATCAAAAATGCACTTAGTACATCAATGCACCCAGCACCACAGCTCAACCTAGCCCACCCCACATGAACTCAGAACAATAGTAGCTTACTAGTGAGCAAAAGAGAGTATTGTACTGCATGGACAGAGTACTGACCTGGACATGTACTGACTTTTTCCCAGAAGCCTAGGAAAAGATCCACATTCAAAATCTGAAATATGATTTCCAATGTAAAGTCAAGAAATTGTAAACCAACCCACCGTAAGCCAAGACCTGTAAGTAGTTCACATAAGCACAGGACCCTAAGTACATGCAGATGTCCTCACATGGCCTGGCTTCCCGCTCCTCTGTCCTCTAGAAGGCCATGGCCCTTGAGACCTGCCGTACAGATGAAAGGCAAACTCCTTAACCTGGTGGGCTTATTCAAGAGAGCCCTTCATACACTGGACTGATGTTTTTAAATTTATTTTTTGCCTTCATGTCTCCTGCTTGGCAGCCTTAAATGAATCCATTGGCACATAACTTTGGGTTTCCATAACTGTTCGCCTACTCTTCCTTCCTGCTGTCTGTCACGAGTAGATCTGCCAAGAAAACGCCTACATTTTCGTCAAGAACGACAGCAGTCATAGCCCCCTGAGCTTCTCACCATGACTTCCTACCCTCTCACCGATGTGATTTCATTGGCCTGTCAGTGTCCATGGTCTACCACACCTAGATGTAACTACCCTCCAGAGATGACCCGGAAAAATGGGTCATTTTGGTGAGGTACACATGTCAAATCATAAATACACCCAGGTCAGCTGACTGGGCATTTTCTTTCCTCCTTCTCACAATATCCACAAAACTTCACATTAACCAGACCCAGCTCCTCCTGCCAGGAAGCAAAGTAGCCAGAAATGGGCCAGGCCAGCGGGTACAGGGCCAGAGCAAGGCAAGAGCGGATAGTGGAGGGAACGAGGAGCAACAGAACCTCTCAGGGCTCAGTGAACTGAGAGCGGTGAACTTCCCTTATGGAGAGCAGTGAGCTGTCTCCATAGCTCAAGAACAAGTAAACCTGCGCCATCTGCACATGAGCTTTGCGTTGGGGAATAATGCAGATGAATGGAGGAAAAAACCTCAAAGCGCCACATGACGTAACGCCGCGGCCCCTGTCAAAGGCAGGAAGTGCGTGACGCACCTTGCTACAGTAACCGGGCAGGAATACAGAAGACGTGGTTGGCGGTGGGTGTCCAAGGTTCCATACGCAACCAGACTTTGCTGGGGTCCACGCAGAAACCACACCCTGAGCTGCCTGGGCTCACAAAGCAGACTCCATCCTCGGCCATTCTCTGCAGACTTCCTGGCAGCTAGAAGGACGTGGCTGCAGAAGGGTGGCATTGGTCACTGTGCCCAGCAAATCCGACGTCACCATCGAATGTCTAGCAGCTAAGAATGGAAACCCAGGCAGGCTGGGGACTTCGTCACTGAGAAGCACAAACTCTGAGAATTTAAAGGTGAGCTGGAGTCTCAGTGTTTCCTTCTTCCCACCCAGCAGAGCGGGAAAAAATGTGTGTGAGAATGTTTGCAAGCATCTTTGAGCATTCATGGGATGTGAGGAGACGCTGGAAAAGTTGGCAGATGCTGATCCCTGGTTCCAAAGCCTGAGAAGGCAATAGGCTCCTTCAGCTGTGTAGAGCTGAAAGCCATTTAAAAAACAAAAAAAAAATTTTTTTTTTGAGACAGGGTCTTTCCACATAGTTCAGGCTGGCCTTGAACTCATTATACAGCCCAGGCTGGCCACTGTGATCCTCCTGAGTGCTGAGACTACAAGTCTACAAGTGTGCACCATGGTACTCAGTGAATTGAAGGCCATTTTATACATGTATCATTCTTTTTTTTTTCTTTTGGTACCAGGGATCAAATTTAAGACCTTGCACTTGCCAGGCAGGCGCCTGTGCCACTGAGCTATATCCCCGGCCCCTGGCCATTTTACACGTGATTCTGGGATTTTTTGCAAGATGTTATTCTTAGGTCAAAAGTGGTCATGTGCAGGGGCATGATGAGGTTTCCAAAGGCAGGCTATACTGTCAGGTTGGCCATCACAGCTTTTGTAGGTTGGCAGGATTATCAGACTAGGAAATTAGGAAAAACCACTAACAAATAATGACACCTTTTCAGCTAAATGAAAAACTGCATGAGAAGATGACAACAGAACAGCAAACAACCCCCACAGGGCAGCCCTCGCTGCAGGCTGTTATCAGTCTGGAGCAGGCCTATCCCATTCAGGATGTTTACAAAAGGTTAAACAAAGAAAGGGACTTTTATAGGGATATGAGTTAGAGAGAAACAGTAAATCACAGAGGTGTCTCCTAAACATCGGTCATTCAGGCCCTGCCTTGGCAATTCCCGACCCTGTGTATGACCACACCCTGGGTATCACACTGGTTAAGGATTTCCTTTGGTTTTTTTTCACTCTTTTTTTGTATCCATTATACAAATTAATGGGATTTATTTTAGCACGTTCCCACATGCACGTATGTATATTGATCATCTTTGCCTCCTTCCACCCCCTTGCTCCACTCTCCCCTCCCCCAACTTCACATTTTGGGGGATGTTTCAATGTGTATCCTTTGTGCACAGTTTTCCTTCAGTTGACTCGCTTTCTAACTTAAATTTCTAACAGAAGAAGCTAATGGATTTAATGTGTTCAACTATATTTTTCTACCCCAAATACCAGGTAAGAATTATAATAAAGATTGAAAGAACATGCAGAAGATTGCCAACCTGGTGCTATCTAACAATCTTTTGGGTTGCACTTGAGTGATACTTGCAACATGCTTTGGGACAATGGGCTCAGACAACAGAACTGGGGTACAACATACAACCCAGCAGGTGTAACAGCAGCCTCATAAAGTCCTTATACTCGACACGAACACACAATCCTTAGAGGGGTGCACAGCACACTGCTGGAGCTCACACAGCAGGTGGGGGAAGGTGCACTCCCCCCGAAACGTGTGTGTAGGGTGCTCTGGGCTGGTGGTGGACCTCGGCTCAATGACTGCATAGCTTGAGCCACTAATAAGCATTTGGGCTCATCCAATGGAGTCTCTATATTGGGGGACATCCTCTGGTCTCAGCGACACAGGGGGACTCACTTTGGGTGGCATCGATAGGGGACTCTGTCACACTGGACTGAAGTGTGGAGAGACCCAGGGAGTGAAAGCGTGAAGTGTGAGCCAAGGGCCTGGGAAGGCTTAGGTTAAAAAGGAAACCTCAGCAGAACTGTCCTCTTAAAATCAGATTGTCAGCTGGGATGCAACCAAGAAAGATCCACCCAAGGATGGAACTGCCTAGAAGGCATAGGCCCATCACCATTGATCTAGTCCTTGAATCCACTGCTAATTGTGGTATTGTTCATTTTATAGTATGGGGGACTAAACCCAAGACCTTGACACTAAACTACAACCACAAACCCTTTTTATTTTCTCGGTGGGATGGGGGGGCTCCTTAAATTGCTAAGTTGCCCAGGCTATGCTTGAACATGTGATCCGATCCTCCTGCCTCAGCCTCTCAGAGTGGTAAGATTACAAGTGGATACCACCACACCTGGCTGTTTTCTTAAGGTCTATGAAACAGAACTGCAAATTTTTCTTTCAAGAACTTACGGTGGTATCTATGACCTCACACTCAGGCCCAAGAGGAGCATTAAATATTTAAATCTTTGCTAACCTGACAAATGAAATGTAATCTTTCATTGATATTTTAATTCACATTTATCTGATTTTGAATGATGATGAATATATTTAATGTTTTTCTGGAAAGGCAATGCACAATAACAATTGCTTCAGCTCATTTCCAGTGGCAGATCCTAAACACATTACTGAAGAAGAACATTTTTCTTTTGGAAATTTGAGGGTGACTGTTTCGTCGTCTTCCCAAATTCACTGTTGTTAGCAAGGTCTGAGTCACTCTGATTTCTAACACTAACACCAGTTTTTTTCTTCAATGAAATTTTGTATATAAATTGTTTTGTCCCAGTCTTCTACAATTTCACAATGTTATACATTTGTATAGGTCTATTTTCATGTTATTTGGAATAATTATGGACTCCCTCAATCCAGAAAACCATGTCCTTCAGTTCTTGCAAATTTTCTCAAAGTTTTTTGCAAATTAGGTCATTTCATTTTTGTTCTTCTTTCACAAATTCCAATTATATAGATGTTAGATTTCCTGGGTTAGTCTTTCTCTCTGATTTGCACATTTCTGTGTTTTCACTCCGTGTTCTTTGAAGTTTTTTTAAACTTGACTTTGCAACTCTTCTGTGTCTCTCCGTTGCCATAATTTCTATTTTGCAAAGTTTTTCCTCCCCTAATGTTTATTTCAGCACCTTCTTTGTGTGTTATGGATGGAATAGGTTTTCCTACTGAAGGGTTTCAATCTCTCTTTCTTCCTCTGTCTTTCTCTCTCCCCCTTCCTCCCTCCTTCACTTTCTTTGTTCCTTCCTTCTCTCTCTCTCTCTCTCTCTGTCTCTTTCTTTCTTTCTTTCTTTCTTTCTTTCTTTCTTTCTTTCTTTCTTTCTTTTTCTTTTCCTCTCTTTTCATCACCCTGCATAGGCTTAGCGTCCTCTAAGTTGTTCTTCTTCCCTTTTTCTTGTTTGTTTTGGCTTTTTGTCTCCTCTTAGAGGAAGTTTATCTTCAGTAATCTTCATCATGCTTAAGAGTGGGGCACCAAAGAACCCAGTGGAGGCTCTCAGCCTCATGAAGGACTTGCCAGAGCCGGACAGGTTTCACGCTAATGACATCTGGCCGTGATTTTCCTCAGCAGGGAAGGGGAGAAGAGGATCCCAGGTTTGATATATTTAGTTTTCTTCTCCACCCCAGAGATGGGACTTTTAGTCTCTTGCTGGAAAAGGATTTAAGCCTGATGGCCACATTTTAGAAGCTGAACAGATGAGAAGCTGAACACAAGCACTACATTTATGTTTTAATACAATGCCCCCATTTTCACAGTTCCTGTGCCCTTCTGGGCAGAGACCCCAACTCTGTTTCTCTTAGAGTAGGAGAGTGACACTGGGGCTATGTTTCTTCCACCCAACATAGTTGTTTTTAACCTCACTATTATCTCAATTTACAGGGGTAACTCGAATTCACAATTTCTACGCTTTTGTTGGTTCTGGGATGTAAAACACACAGTTTCCTAGCTTCTCCCCAATAAGTCAGACACCACTCATTCAAAAATAGTTTTGTTCTTTTTCCTCTCCTATTGGCTTTAATATTGTGGGCTTATGGCTTTAAAAACTTTGTCACTTCAGTGGGGTTTCAGGATAAGCAAATGCTCCATCAAAGTGGGACCAGAGTTTTCTCCACTGTTAAAAGAGGAATTGTGCCAGAATCTGCCTGAGAGGGTTGTTGTGGAATTAAATGACTTGACACATGTAAAGTATACAACAATGCCTAACACAGTATATGTTCCATATGTGCTATCACTGTAACTATCACTCATTTGTACAGGTTGGTAATTGCCTATTCACGTCTTTTGCACAATTTTGTAGTGGGGTGACAGTTTTCCCTTCACTTTGTTAATAAATCATTACATATTTTTGTAGATCAACAATAAAACAAATTTCTAGGAGTAGGAATTAACCCTTGGGGGATTAATTTAAAATATTGGAGCTGGGTGTGGTGGCTCACTCCTGTAATCCCTGCATTTGGGAGGCTGAGGCAGGAGACTTGCTCAGAGTTTGAAGCCAGCCTGGGCTACATAGTGAGTTCAAGGCCAGCCTGGACTACAAAGTGAGATCCTGTTTCAAAAAACTAAAATATAATAAAATATTGGGTGAAGGATGTAGCTCAGTGGTGCAGTACTTGCCTAGCATGCCTGAGGTCTTGGGTTCAATCCCCAGTGCCACAAAAAAAAAAAGAAAAACAAACCAAAAAACCAAGAAAAAAAATGGTAAGCATTGGGAGGTAAAACACAAATTATAAAGAATTCAACAGTTACTAGTATACACAAATTCTTCTAAAAGATAACGTGTTTTAGAGCACTATACTATGTGTCTTTACTTCTTCAATAGCAGTTAATGATTATAATGTCTATTGAACAATTAGAAATGGATAAGTGACTGTCAGAAAAAGACCACAATAAGATCATAAAGTTGGCTAAAACATGAAGTAAATAAAAGACTTTGCAGAACATTGAAACAAATTCCTTCCTCATGATAACATCTTGGAGGATGTTATCATGGACAAAGAAACAAAACTGAACATTTCAGTGAAAACAGAAACTGAAACAAAAGCCTCAATGGAAGCCAGTTTTATCAGGGCTCCCGGGATTGCAAGGGGATGGCCAACCTCCTGGTAGCCAGGACCTCTGATGGCAGAACAGGGGTCTATGGCAAAGAACCAAAAAGTGAAAGGTTCAGACCAAGTGTGCCTGTGTGTTGTAGAATAAAGGTGAACCCATGCCTTATTACAAGCCATGTAAATCCCAAACAGAGGCTTTATTACCTCCCCAAGGGAAGATGTTATGGTCACTTTTATCCTGCTCCATACACTACTGTGCGTGGATGCTAAGCTGCGTGTGGGCACCTTGCTCCGCCGTGACTGACCCATCTCCTGGGGCCCCGAGGTGCAGTGCACCCTGGAAGCTGAACACCAATGAATCACCCTGTGCAGAGTAGGAAACAAAACTGATTCACTGACAGAAAAGGTCAAGCAGGGAAAAAGCAACTAAAAACTGAATATATCAGTGCAACTTCTGCTTTTTCAAAGTCCAAAGTGGAAGAAGAAACATACAGCTTTTCAAACCAAAACCCAATAAATCTATGGATGACAAAACCAGATCACTGTAATGCTAAGTGCAGTTACACAAAGAGAAGTGCAAGGTTTTTAGTGATGCTGGCATTCGTTATAAGAAATGGGAGCTAAGATAGTCTTTTTTTGCCCAATTTCAAATAGTTGTTTATAGGCTGGGCAGGGTGGTGCATGCCTGGAATCCCAGTACTTAGGAGGCTGACGCAGGAGGATTGCTGCAAGTTCAAGGCCAGCCTGGGCTACAAAGTGAGTTTAAGGCCAGCTTGAATTGTATTGTGAAACCCTGTCTCAAAAAGACAAAAACAAACAACAGCAACAAAAATCAAATAGTTTTTTTTATATACAGCCCTTTACTTTTACAAAATAGTATTAAAATTTCAAATTTTACTTAAATTACTTTAGCCTTCTAAATTCCACAGGCTTTATTATGACTTTCTCTCTACTAGCATAAGCTGATTTCCCAGTAATGAGTTATCTAGGGAACTAGGAACCACAAATAGGAGAGTCAAATTAGATAAAATCAACAAGTGAAAAAAAAAAAAAATAAATAAATATAAAGCAAGCCTCCAAGTTACTGTGATCAAATGTTTGGAAATTGCTGGAAACAGCACAGAAAGCCATGGAGCCCAGACTTGACAGCAGAGCACAGAAATGATCCACAGATCCTAAGTTTGTTGATGTTGAGTCAAGCAGCTTAATGAAACACAATCTGAGGGTGACGCTGGGACAGGATGCGCTTTATCCGGGCACCAGAGACAGGCAGGCCAATGTTACATCAGGACAGACCAGGGGAGTGAATGACTCTAACGCGGGTAGAAGGAAGCAATGTCGGGGACAAGGGTTGTGTGAGCACACCAGTTTTTGAGCATGGCCACTGTTGTAATAAGGGGTGATATTAGGAAACAAAATGTTACCTTTCAGGGGGTAGGTCATACCAATCCATGAAAAGAGGCAGAATCAGGCTGGCTAAGTAGACCAGGATGGGCCTAAACTTTGTATCCTCCTGACTCAGCCTCCCAGAGTGCAAGGATTTCAGCACATACCATAATACCCAACTAAAGCAATTTAATTTTGTCTGATTTTTTTTCCAAGTGTGGCAATCTTCTTGGGCCAAGTTAAACATATTCACTAAAATCTTCACTTTGTATTTTATTGTGTGACTTCTAAAACACACATTTGCACTTTATTTGCCAATAAAAACAAATACATCAGAAACAGCAATTTGGACCCAAATATTTGGCCTCTGTATCTGGTATTTAATGATACTTTTTCTATTCTGACCTACTTAGCACATTTTGTCATAAGACATAAAGAGATTATTCATCAAATGACCCATGTGGAAGGCATTTTACAGTCATGTCTATTTTTGACTTCCATTTACAAATAACAAAATTGCTACACATGTTTAAACCACACCCCACATGATAAAGATTTATATTAGTGTTCAGTTCAATTTTTTTCAACAAATTTGGTTATATAATTATAAAACTGTAGATGATACTATTAATCATGTGCATATTTAAATCTAATGCTTTTCATAAATTGAAAATAACTTTTTGTCTCTTAGAGACAGGGTCTTGCTATACTGTTCAGGCTGGCCTTGAGCTCACTTTGTAGCCCAGGCTGGTCTTGAACTCACAAAGATCCTCCTGCCTCAGCCTCCTGAGTGCTGGAATTACAGGTGTGTGCCACCACACCCAGCTGAGAATAACATTTTTTAATCATTAAAGGAATATGAGTTTGTGACAGAAAATCAGAAGATAAACATTTAAAACAAGCCTACAGGTCTCTCTGTGAACCTTCTGGAGTATTTCCTTCCAGAATTTCTGCCCCTCACTACCAAATCCCACCAGCTGCAGGTAGGGTCTGGTATGTCCCAAGTGTCCCTAAAGACTTAACGAATGAAGGAAGAAAGAATGACTATTGGTGCTTACTATGTATTTGGAAAACTGAAAGCCAGTCAGTAATTTAAAAGCCCTAAATTAGGAGATGGCAAAAGGACTGGTGTTCTTTACTTCCTCTGCTACTGGCAGATTAGCGCTTTCATTCCGGTTTAACCTTAATAAACCAGCTAAGTTTGCTTGGCAAGTGCTTGGCTCACTTCTATTCTGCGAGAAGTAGCAGGGACCTCATGGGTTCCTGCCAAGTGGAAGAGGGGACCTGGGCAATGGGGCTGACGGTGCAGGAGGCCATGGCGGGGTGTAGTGGCTTGGGGTGCCCACCAGGGTGCGCCCGTGTGCCCATTTCCTGGGCAGAGCCAGAGATTTCTGATCCTACCCGAAGGCAGAGGCCAAGAAAACAAGCAACCTCGTTAGGAGCTGAATGAAAGAAGGTAATGATGAGCACTTTCATGTCATCCAACATCTGGACCCTTAACCACCTATTTCCCATACACAGACCACAAGTAGTCAAAGCAGTGTGTCTTGATTTAATAAAGCCACATGGTGTGGTAACCAGACAGTGATTAGTTCTGGCAAAAGACTTAGCCCTGACCCGAGCTTGCCCTTCCTCTTGCTTTTTTTATGGAGGATGTCCACCCTGTGAAACTGTTCCCGAGTGTGCTGTCCTGATGGGGACCGGGTGGGCGCTGGCATCATTTTTTAACCTTTTATTTGGAAATACTTTGGAGCTTACAGAAAAAAATTGCAATGCTCCAAAACTCTTGCCGTCAGTAAAAAAACCAGCTCAACATAAAATGAGCAAAGGAGATGAGCAGACCCAGCGTAAAGGGGGCATGCAGATGACAAACGCATGGAAAGATGATGGGCCTCAGAAACCACCAGGAAGGCGGGGCATGGCAGCACACACCTATAATCCCAGCACTCAGGAGGCTGAGGCAGGAAGACTGCCTCGAGTTCAAGGTCAGCCTGGGCTACAAAGTGAGTTCAAGGCCAGCCTGAACTTCATAGCGAAACCCTGTCTCAAAAAGACCACAAAAAAAGAGAAAAAAGAAAAAAAGGAACCACCAGGAAAAGCTAAGATACCACTGCACATGTGTCAGCGTGGCTGAAGTGAGGGACCCCCGGTGCCAGCTGCTGGCGAAAACATGGAGAAACTGGGCCACTCACACACAAACACACACATACACACACACATACAGTGTCCTCAGGAGTGCAATGCAGTTCCTCTCCCTCAGGAAAGAGCAGCAATAAACAAATACTTGCTGTATTGTCCAGAAATTTCAGTCAAAATGAAAAAAAAGTCTACATGAAGACTTGTATGTGGTTGTTGACAGCAGCCTTGTTCATAATAACATGAAAAACAACCCCAGTGTCTATCAACTATAGAATGGATAAACTAAACCTGAGGCATCCTACCATGAAATACTAGTAAGTAGTAAAAAGGAACAAGGTGGAAATAGGTAGTTACTTTAATGACACTGTGTCCAGGACAAGTGGTCAGGCATAGAGAATCAGGTATTCCTGGTTCCATTTCCATGACATTTCTAAAAAACAGTATAAATGGACTCAGGAAGATGGCGACCGGGTGAGCAGCAAGGGAGCGAACCTCCTTAATAAACACCACCAGCTCGAGACAGACTTGGTGAGCGTGAATGCCGGAACCTCGGCTGGGAAGTTTAAACTGGGCGTATTTCTCTGAGATGCCGGGGGAGATGTGGTAGGGCGGACCAGGCTGCCGGGGCGAGACGTGGGAAAGT